>VZTL01039656.1:0-19601 GCA_013400535.1 Scopus umbretta
TCTCCCCTAAGGACAAGGGCTACCGATCCATTAGTTTTTCCTAATTGCCAATAGAGTAACTCATCAGTCCTTACATCCGGGCTGGGCAATCGGTAGTAGACACCTACTACAACATCTGCTTTGGTTTTCATCCCCTAATCCTCACCCAGAGGCTCTCAACCACACCACCACTAACTGTAAGGGCTGTACACAATCAAACCTCTCTCTTAAAATACAGCGCAAATCCTCCACCTCACCTGCCCTGCGTATCCCTCCCAAACAGCCTGAAGCCCTCCATCCCAGCACTCCAGTCATGGGACTCATTCCACCAAGTCTCCCCAATACCAATGATCACAGCTCTGAGAGCTGACCAATGCTTCCAGTTCATCCTGTTTGTTTCTCATACTGCATGCGTTGGTGTACAAGCACTTCAGGTGTGCTCCTGAGCCCGCCGTGCTCCCAGAAGCAGAGTAAATGTTCCCACTAGCATTGCCACCCTCGGGCCATGCCATATCAACCCTCGGCTTGCCTTCGGCAATCCTCTTCCCCCACTGATTCTAGTTTAAATCTCTCTCTTTCAGTCCCACCAGCTTACATCCAAAGACACGTTTTCCCCATTGGGGCAGGTGGGTCCCGTCAGGCCTCAGCACCACCTTTTCCTCTACTTTACTTGAAAAGTACTAACACTAACTTAGCAAAGCAGACACCGGTGTTTATCATTGCTGGTATCAAATTCAGCATGTCAACCAACAGCTACAAAGCATATAAAATGAAGGTCTACATTTTGCATGCAAAACAAGTGTTAATACAAAGACCACCACACGAGTCTGAAACATTTCCTTGCAAACAGAACCTGACAGACGTGACCAGTAGTTTACCTGGCCATTGCATCAGCCAGTAATACTGATGTAATATTTAAAATAAAAGATCTACTCAACATCGATCAAACCAACCCAGCTGAGGGGTAATCTTCATTATAATAAAAAGCTAGAGAGTATGACCGTCGTAAGTCAGATGATCTTTTAGGGTTAAAAGCTTGAGCACCAATCAACGGGTTTTAACACGCTGCATCACTAAAGCAGCTAGCCTGCAACTGTTTGTTGATTCAGAAAGTTCTCACAAGTCCCCTCTGCCTAAATAAAAAGAACAGATTCTCCACATCTTGCTATGCAATAGCTCCTAGCTAAGATCAAAGTTTTGCAAAGCAAGGAAATATAAAATATGCCCTCAGCTCTTAAAGCTAGACAGGTGAGTGCAGCACAACCGTAGGTGTGGCATCTCCAGTGTTAATGGTGGTACGGCTGACCTTGCTAGAGCTAGGCCAGTTAGCCTGAGAAAAATAAGTGAAACCAAGCTGTGTATTCAGCTCCTGCCCTTTTTAGTGCTGAAAGACTGGCACCTGTTCCTCATAAAGCACCAGTGAGATCCCGAACAAGAGGTAAAAGCATTTGCAAGAGGGATCCAGCACATTTAGCTACAGAAGTAACATTTGCAAGGGAAACAGAGCTACAATCCTACAAGTTTTGAAATTACAAGGAACCTAGAAAGAGAGACTGCAAAATACACTTAGCTTGAGACACACTTTCCTAGGTCTATGTTACAGAGTCAGGTCTCCCAGTTTTATGTATGAAAGATGTAAGCCAAACAGTAGTTCCTCCAAGAGAAGATATACTTAGGCTGGCAGAACAGGTTCAAGCTGGAAACAGACAAATTTAAAATGATTAAAGGATTATCTTTTTCCATCAATTAGCAAGAAATCTAAAGCAAAGACAAAGCAAAAAAGAAATTATAAAGCCCTCTGTAAGCATAAATTTAACATTGTTCATAGAGTAACTGAAGACATTAAACCCAGAACCCTGCAATACTGTTTTTTAAATCATTTTTCCTACCAGAACCACACTGTAGTTTGTCACAGTAGGGAATTCTTGGGAGACAGAGCACCTAAAACCTGCTTGGTACATAACCTTCTGTACATCGGGAGGGTAAACACGTGGGGCACAAGACATTGCCAAGATTTATCTATTACAAAATCATGTATTGAGCATTTAGAGTAAAATCTCTTAATATCCTGTCTCACACCAAAGGGAACTTTGTATGGGAATATAAGAGAGGGAAATCCCCTGCACACAGATGCGTTTCTAGCCATGAACGGCATACAAGAGAAATTGCTCAACAAACTAAGAAAAATATGACCTCTTCAACTTGTTTAAATCTCTAATAGGTAAAATAGAAGCACAGCCTCCTAGTGCATCTTCCAGTTTTCTGTTCCTTGAATATTGGTCAACACTTGAAAGCTATAGTAGTGGACAACCCAAAATAAGCACCTTTGAACAGTATTTTAATTCGGTGGAAGAAACTTTTCCTTTAAATAGGAATACTACCTACCCCTTCATCTCACGGTCCACTGAAAAAATCTGCTTTGGCTTTCAGGAGGTTTGTCATTCAACCATACATTAAGAGAATAATCAAAGTAAATTACTTCTTTTGTCAATAAAGAATAATCAGGTTACTATAGTTACCTTCTCTGAAACGTTCAATAAATAACACATCTCTATGAGTCTAATGACTGGTAGTAACCTTTACTCTCAGTCATCTCTAGAAAACTGTTTTAAAATTTAAATTTGTTTTAAGCTTCCTGGTTTTGTAATCTTTGTGCTTTCATTTCATTTTGTATTTTAGTGGGAAAAACACCTCTTAAGTAAAAATGCAAAGTATGTTAACAAATTTTAGAAGGGTGAAAGATACACAACTGCGTAGTGGGATCACAACTACATAGTGGGATTATTAGAACAATAAATTTCAAAACCTGCAACTGGCCTCACTTTTTGGATTTTTATATTGCATAGATGAAAACTTGCATCTCTGGAAAGTAAGGCTGGCTGTCCTTTTATATTCAAACATATACTCCTCCCTGCTCACCATATACCATTTTTATAGTCAATTGGTCAAATAATTCAGTGCAGCTGCGCAGATATTTACTTACTGCATTTTGATTCTTCCGTCATTCTGGATGTTTAGTATCATTAAAACTATTAATAGGACAAGATGCGCTAAGACTGAACTTGCAGCACTTCGAGACATGGTTTAGTAGACATGGTGTTTTGGGTTGATGGTTGGACTAGATGATCTCTGAGGTCTTTTCCAACCTTAATAATTCTATGATTCTATATTTCTGTTTCTAGCTTTTTTCCCAGTCTATAGCATAATATGCAACTACATTCTGAAAAATAATCTGCAGAGGACTGCAAAAGCAAAATATTAGGCTATTTGTTTACGGAAAAAAAATGGGTTTCATCCTACATCTTTTACAACTAACTCTGCATATTCAGGGCAGATATAAGTATTTAAGAAATAGATGTGCTGAAGTCAATGAAATTTTAGATGCTTAAGAAATGCATGGGCCACTTCAATTTTTTTTGCATTGCTACACAAAATAAATGTATATATGCCCCTGATCTCTGAAAACATGTTTATATTATAGTCTAGTCTAAAAAGATACAAGTGGTAAGAATGAAGTATATATTTGGTCATGTTAAAACAAAAACGGCCATTAGACTTTGCTGCAGTTAAACGGTTGCATGTAAAAGGAAAATTACTCTTTGGTACCTAAGCTGCCAAGTTATTTTTAAATCTGTATCTGGAATTCTTTTTTAAAAATACTCACAAATTGAGTATACTTGGACGTAGCTCACAAAATGTAACTGCACTTTTGTTTTATCTTTGGATTTACAAAGCAGTCAGTATTAAAAAAATTATCTCACTTACTACTTAAAGGCATTCAGGTCAGAGATGGAGCACAATACAACTAAATAAACACTTCAGCATTTAAAACAATAAGGCTAGAATTTGTAAGTAAGTGTGCAGCTTTTGGCTTCGGCATCTCTCTGAAAAACAATGAAAACCCTTCCAGACCCAGAAGCTTCCACTGCTTTTACATGGAACTGCTGCTGCTGACTTTGAAAACTGCCAGCTGCATGACCGCGCTGACTCAGAAGTAAGTAAAACAACATAATTACTGGGGTAAGGTGAACTCGAGCAACACACTTCCATCTTTGAAGTCAGCTGAAGCTTTTTGATTTGTTACACTACTTTGATTTCATGTCCCTTGGAGAAGTGGCAAGTTAGGCTTCTGCTGCAGCTCTGCATTATTCTGAATGCACAAAGACAAATTCCAAGGTTCTCCACCTGCGCTTATAAAGAGAAGTCTTAGGCTGTTAATGTTCTAACTCATGGTATTCAAACTGTGTTCCATGAAGACTCAGTTGACTGACAGTGCAGATCAAACATCTCCTTGGCCTAACTAAGGAAAGCTGAGTATACATTAATAGCCCATTAGCAAACTTCTAAGAATTTGAGGAATGACATGTGGGTATTACCTAACCAAGGTAAAGAGAAACAATTTTTACAATAGCATATGCTGTACACTTTTAAAATACCTGAAAACCAGCACTATAAACAATTCTTAGAACACAACTACAATAAAGCAAAATAACAGTGCTGAGTGACCAAGTTTGGGTCTCAGTTGTCTTTCTGTCTCTGCCCCTAACAGTTGTCTAAGAATATGACAGTTTTGGACATGAACTCCAACACTGAGGAAAAAGTATACAAAAGTGAAGAGGACTTGGCCATCAAACAACCCAAGGTTATGAAGTTACCTAAGGAAGATTTGTACAGATCTTAATGAGAAAAGGAGAACATAATATAGAAAAGAATGATTAGAATTCTTATCTGCAGGTCAGCAGTATTCCAGCCACACAGGAATTTTTATTGTATGGAATAGATTTTGAGGGCTTTGGTACAGCAAGCACCTTCAAGTCTATGTGAACAGGTGATCTATAAATTTGTAAATACTTTTAAATATCCCTGCTGGTTGGGTTTGTTATTGTTTTTGTCCATAACATTACTGTCTCCAACTTTTTCAGTAAACTAAACACCTTTCGGAAAACTTTCTACAAAAAAAAAAGATATTGAAATGGATTCAATGTATGCTTAAAACTAAAAAAAACTTCTTACTCAACTGATGAGCATTAAAAAAAAAAAAATGCTCGGCTGCCTTACCGTTAAGCAACTTAACTCCAGAGATTTTCACCATCATCTTGTATTTCCCCTTTCTTTTATGTTTTGGCCAGTAAAGCATGTAACTGCAAACAGTATTTGCAAAAGAAGTTTTTCCTACAGTAATAAGAGCCAGAAGATCAAAGCGAGACTGAAAAGTAGTACTATTGCTGATAGTTATACCCTTAAAGTATGCTACAAAGGCTGTCATACACAGAATTTATTTTACTGTTGCAGTTTACCATTGGTGGGCACAACAAACCCAGACCTCTATTCCACTTTTTTTACAGACACTAAAAATAAAAACTATAACCTTATCCAAAGGCTCTATCAAAGAAAGACAGCTGAATTCCCGGATAAGACATATTCATATGACTGAATGATTCTGAAAAATTCATACAATGGTACTTATTTTTTTGGAGAACATCATGCAGCAACTGGTGATTACTCCATTAGATGTAAAATTGTATAGCTGTAATCCTAAGGCTATCAACAATTTGTCTGCCATACATACACAATTTCCTCACACAAGCTTATTCTTTAGTGCTTCTCTGTAACGACATGTGACAGTTTTTCTATGGGTCAGGTTCTAATACTGTGAGCTCCAGCTCTGGCATCCCCTGGTGTTCTAGCCTAGAAAAGTAAATTTTACCAAAAGCTCTGCTTTCATAGCAAAATTAACGGTTTCAATGTATCTAAAGTAATCCACAATACAAATTGTAAGTGAAAACAGATAGAAGGTAGTAATCCCCGCCTCCCCCCTCAGATACAGCTTAATGTAACCAGTTTTTATATTTGGAAAATTTTGCTGACTAACCAGTAACTGTACATTTAGGTATTTTCATATGTTTTAGCCTTTTATTTTCGTAAATACAACTTAGTTGAATTATTTGGTTAAAATGGTTATTTGGTAAACACAACTTAGTTGAATTGTTGGTTAGAATGAACAGCAAAGATGGACTCAGACACTGGGTCTAACAACATCAACAGCAAAACTTCCACAAACTTTCACTGAGAATTTTGAGGGTTCAGATTAACAATAGGTTTACCTATTTCCAATCAATTTTAATATCAAAATTCTAAAGAAAAACACCGTTAAGCCAGTTCCTCTAAACATTCTGTTCAAAGCAATGTATATTCAGAAATACATTTTAAAATCTTCAGCTCTCTGATTCAAAAGTGTACAACGTACTGAGTGCTCTCTGAAGAGGAAACTAAAAATTACCGGTTTACTTATTAAAAACTTCATTTTTCATAGTACTAGCAAAAAAAATCTTACTGAAATTGCATCCACTTTCTAATGGGCTTTATAATAAATATTTAATTATTCGTAGATTTCAGGGATATATCCTAATTCAAGTAGATAAAAGAAAAAGTGTTAAAATATCAATGTATCTAACTTTTTAAAAATATTAAAATAATGTATATACATTGCTATTTCAAAGTACAAACTGTTTTGCTAGTGCGAATAAACACGGAGATCTACCGTATAATATTTTTGATGCAGTCAAAACTTAAGGATAAATACAACTTTTATTTAACAGCTGAAAGTGCAGACATCATACACAGCTTAGTCCACACCACTCACTGTTACCCAGTGATTCATATTCTGTATAACAAGACTATAACAGGAAATGCCACCAGGTCTTAATTTAATTACGTGGCTGAACACTGTGATCAACTAGTTCTCGTGCAGCAAGCATAGCAATAGAACTGCCCTAGAAAGCTGAATATCTGGTCTAAATAAATGTGCTTTTGGGACTAAGAAGCCATCTTTCTAGTGAAGGCTTGACTTTTTCACTGCAAGTATCCATACCACTTCAATTCTTTCTATTTACATCTCATCCCATCCCATACAGTTCCCCTTCACCTTTCTTTATGCCATATATGTATGTTAACTGTAGTTAACTAAAGAAACTTGCTGGTTTGGACACATTGATATCATGCCTGTGTCAGCAGCAGTATGGTAACCCTATTTGACAACAGCAAGGGAGCACTAGTCTGGTGCAGGAGAGAACTTCAGTTTTGCTTTATTTTGTTTATTACATTAAGAAAAAATCTAGGAATACGCACTGACAGCTGTAGCCTGTTCTTTAAAATTTGCTGTAATCAAGCACAATGAAGTTCACCCATATTATAAACCAAATGAACTTCTCAATCAGGGATGAGTTCAACTACGAAAAGTAATCTAACAAACGTGTAAATAGTGGACTATATAAGCCATATAAGGCTTTACTTTCCCCAACAGTCTTTTAAGTTACTTATTACATCCCTGAAATGGTGGCCTTGACTCATTGTTTGCAGGTGCTGATTCAAACTGTCATGGCTTTGAATCTGCAATAAAAAAAGATTAAAGTTCTTAGGATAACTTCAATCATAAGAATAAAAAGGTCAACTAAAATTTTCAGTTTCTCTCTCACATCAAAATGCGTACAAATTCCAGTACTTTACTTTTTTAACTAACAAGATAGACAAGCTACCCACAGTTTGCAGTACGATCCAAATCTATAACCTAACACAAACCAGTTATAGATTTACATATGGAATGGATTGTATCTCCTGCCTGACGTGTCCTGGAGTTATCCTGCGCAAGAGATAACAGAGAAAGCTCTGTCTCAAAAGGGAGCTACGAGGTGCTTATGTTGCCAATTGCTTTGGATGAGCAGACAAAAGTACCCAAGTGGGAAGAAAACAGAAGCGCTACCCGAAAGAATGAAAAGAACAAGGTCAAAACTGAATCAAGGTACATGTCTGGGTAACACCATACTGTTAAGAGCATTAAAAAAAAAAACAAACAAAAAACCTCCTTTTACATAAAGAGACAGAATCAATCTCAGTCAGAATAGCTGTGATTGACAAACGAGGGCAACACAAGCAAAGCAGGTGTCATGTTGTCTAAGAATTCGTGAAAGAAAAGCATCTCAAAAAAAAAAGATGTGTCCATATATCAAACTATGCAGCATACTGATTTTTCAGCAGCCTTTACAGTATACCCATCATTTTGTTCTTTATGCATAAGTGATATAACCAAACCAATATCATCATTACTCTGAAAAACCTTCAGCTTGCTTTGTATCCCAAATGTCCCATTAGAGGCACGCTTCACATTAAAGAAATCAACTATCACCAAATGAATGAATTTGAAGTTTTGGAAATTCCAAATCGCTTCATTTTACTCACAGTAATGGAAAAGAAAAATGTCAGTGCACAAGAAAGTAAAATAGAATATGAAGACAAAAGAAGAATATTCACGGTTTTCTCTCATGCTAAGGAAGACCACTTTTAGGCTCCATGGTTGAACTGTTAGGTCATTGCGCCTCCCAAGGCAGCATCATCTGCATGATCAGAGTTTGGATACTCCAGTTGACTTTGAAGAGTGGCTTCTTAGGTTATGCACCCTCTTTCAGGTCCAGGCCACTAAGGGCTTCACCCCTTAGTTTTATAGCAGTTTTTCTCCTGAACAATAACTTCTAGTTTTCCGTTTGCCTGTTTTCTTCTGATACTCACCTGAAGGAAGAGGTTCTGCACACACACAAGAAAAAAATTACTGTAGATATATTAATGGAAGACACAAAGATGAATTCAGGAAGTGCTAAAGTGCCACAGAAACTAAATTAACTGGCCTCTAAGACTTTCATACTGATATATTAAGATCAAGGGAGTCATGGCAATCCCCAGAGTATACACAAGTATTCACTGATACAAATGAAAAATAAAATAAAATTCTGGAGCTTGCAATGTGTATGTTCAATAGCATTTTAAAAGGTTGTTAAAGAAAACTGATACACCAACCATGGTTGCCAACCCACTGTAAAAACACTAAGCAAAAGGTCTTTAACAGAAGTCAGGGGAATTTTCTGCCCTTTAATCTTTATATCTAAGTGTTTTCAAGTGATGTCTTTCATAGTTGTTACCATTGTGCGTGACAAAGTAAGGTTTGAAATTGTAGGTAAATTTTGGATAACTTTTTTCTAATAAAACTGTTGCAATGCCACTGTCTTTGACAATGCACATGTATTTATTCTGACAACTTTTTATGAACAGTGATCTATTTCTTAACAAGTATTGATGACATTTGTCACAGAAGTTTTCAGAAAACTGTTAAGAGCCAAAGACTATTCACAACAAATAGTCAACGAATATTTTACAGTCTGCTTAAATTTAGGCAGGAGAACGGCTGTGTGTCTGCAGCATTTTACAAAATCACAGAAGCCCTTGGACTGGAATCCAGCATACTTCTGCAATTGTAAAGATTAAAAAATCCATGAAAGCTTCTGCCTTCACTGAATACAAACAGGAGCACTCTTTTGTTTAGCTGGTCATCAGGTATTGTAAACTAAGCATAGTAATTCAGTAAGTCTCACCATATTCAATGAAAGCCACACAAAATATTCGGGCTATCCTCTGCTGTTACCTTGAGATCCCAACTCACTTTAAAAGAAACAGCCTTCAGTAGTTTTACCTTTGGACTGCTCACTATTTTCTGATGTTTCTTGAATCTTTTTTTCCCCATCCGGTACAGTGGTGAAACCAGTCAGTTGCTAATTAATTTGCTAAAGTTTACTGCTTCACTTTTTCTCTGAGCAGGCCTGTAAATCCAAATATATTAAGGAAAACAATAGCATAAGTAAACAAAAATGGGGATTAGGTGGGAAAATTTTATTTTGCACAGGAAGGGCAATAGCCTTATAATGTAACTTATTTCTAAGTAACTAAACATATATTCCACATCTAATCATCTAAGAAAAAAACAAAACATAAAAAACCCAAAGCACATAACTACGCCTGATTCAGTAACGTGTAGTTTTACATGAGAAGAGCTATCCATTTTACAGTTTACATGTATAATACTTACACAGTTCTGGTCTTAGAGATGAAAAAGTGAAAAAGGGAAATCACACAAAGAATATATAAGTAAAAAAGGTTGACAATTTTGTGCTGCACGAAGGAGAAATTTTGTCACAGATTTGCTCTTAAGTTAATTAGACAGTTTAATCGCTTACTTTGAATGACTGACATATTTCTAAAACATACGGGGATTACTGATGGTGTGTATTAATTTTTTAAGACAAAGTACACAGAAACAATTCAGTTGTGCACACAGCTGATCATGTGATTACATCACATCACAGGTGATATAATAATTTGCTTAAAAGACTATTGTCTTCCTTATCTTCTTCCTTACTGTTTATTACAGTATTTTTGCTGTGCCTGACCTTATATAGGCTACAGTTTATGTGTTTTCTTAAAGTGGTAGTCCTACTTGTGTCTCTGTAACCTATACTTACAGAATTAACAATGTACATTATCATTTGCATCTGTTCACCAGTACTGAGAAAAAACTCAGACAATTTAGAATACAATGAACGTGTGCTACATGAAGACATGCAACTGTATGCTTAGTTTTCCTAAAGCAAAGTTATATTGAATAGCTTTCCTATATGAGTTAAAGTGCTATTATTTTAGTTGTTTGTAAAACTATTTTAGTATCACACATGATAGCAAGTTTAGTAGCACTAAGGATCCACAAAGTCCATACACATATCTACTAATCTCTGCAATTTCACAAGAAGTAATATTACTTCCATACACAACTAGTTGCAGGCTTAAGAGTTTAATGAATTTCATAAGCATACTACTTACAGAGGTGGGAAGGAAAGCTTATTTTTCCCACTAAATTCCTTGTTTGTAGAAACATTCAGCATTCTGCTTGGATATTTAGGGTTTATAGCTGGGAGCTTTACCTGTGTTAGAGAAATCTTAACTGAATAAAAGGAGTTATGATAAACAGAACCAAGAAGATTATATTATAATATAATCTTCAAAAGTGAAGGTTATATTAAAGGCCCTAACTGTCTTCAAATGTTATTTTTATCTATATTATTTCCATAAGTAAAGGTAGAGAAGTATAAAGGAATAGCTAAAGATAAAGCAGCACCTTAGTTATTCTAGATGAGATCTCATCTAGGTATTCTAGATGAGCTCAGCTCTTTGTTCGGTACGTCAATAATGCAAAATGTGCTCTCCACAGGCTTTTCCCTCACAGTGCACTTCTACCCAAAGTTAAGCTTCCAATTTAAACTTACCCATTGCAACCTCTCATCTTGTCTCATTTCTCTATATGCAGTGTATGAAAACATCCCAGTCTTAAAGTCAGTGGAACCAGAAATTAATTTCCAGTTTAATTACTGCATTTTATTTTTTTTTATGAAAAGCATGAAACATCCCATGTAATAAGAAAACAGTTGTGGTACATTAATTAGAGGTTTGAAATTTAAACAAATACAGATATATTGGGGGAAGCCTACAACAGAAAAGTGTATTTTACTTTTATCATCTTTTACTTGCTAATGTCAGGTAAAGAAACTCAGTGTTGACAGAAAGACAGAAAGGTAAGATGACACCTAGAAAGCCAGTGAAGTGACATCACAAACTCTAGGACTGAATGTTGGAAAACCAAAAAAGTAATGGAGAAACATAGTAACACATATCAAAACTATTTATCATACCTTTGATCAAAATCAACAGCTACTGAAGGGTCAACTTACTTCCCACCCAAAGAAAACCATTAAATTAAATATCCCCAACAACTCCCAGATATTTTTCACTAATAGCTGCTAAGAAATTCTGAGGTTAAAGAAAAAGCAAAACGTCTTTAAAGGCTATTTACAGCTTCCTTCATTGAATGAAGAGGGGAAAAAAAAGTCCTGAAGATAGCACAAAGTTTTCAAAGCTTATTAACAAAGTTTTTGTGTTATACTAATACATCCTTTGAATCAGAACCTACATATTATTTGACCATTTTCTCTTTCAAACATGCAACACAGGAGAGAGCCCCATAGGATAAGAGATATTACTTGCAGGTTATTTAAAAAAAAAAAAAAACAGGACGGGGTAACTAGAAGTGAAACGTATTGCTCTGTAAATTTAAAAGTACATTAAGGACAATGATACTTTTCACCTATGTGGACATACCTACTGCAATACAGTTAACAGAGCAAAAAATTATGAACAGAGTGCAAAGATTAGATGCATCATCAGCAGTTGCACTTGGATTGCAAACACTACAAAACAACTCCCATGAAAACATCCACAAAGAGAAGATTCCAAAATAGATGTAAAAATAGATGGAAAAAACAAAGAAAACTATAATAGCATTTGAATACATCTAATCAGTGAACTAATTAACAAGCCACTAAAAGAAGCAGGCCTGAATGAATGAGATTCAAATGACAAAATGAATGAGAGTGTAAGTTTTCTTATTTTCTGGGAGAAAGTGAAGCCTAGGCCAGACAGTTCTACTGATTCTGAAATAGGATGTCAATGCAAACCAACATGTTAAGTCAGTGCAGAAATCCCTGCGGACTTCAGTGGAGTCAGAGTCTCATCAGAAGAAAAGTTCCAGAATCTGGTAAAGAGCAAGTGGATGGGCTACTAGGTTTCAGCCTGACTGATGTTATGTTGAAGCTTAAAGAGATGCAAAACTGGGACACACCAGGCAAAGAAGAAGAGAGGATACTAGAAAGAGTATGCAGTGAATGTCGGAGGCAGTGGTGTCGGATGAAGAGGGGGGTCTGTTGTCCAACCTGGAGGTTAAAAAATGCATTAGCTGCTTAGAACTGCTTTTCAAATCCATTAACACTATTCTCTGGTGAAGCAGCCTATTTGTGCTTTACATTTCAAAAATGCTATCCAATTGCACAAAACCTGATAGTGCTGTCTTCTATCTATCATTAAACTGTACCATTTCAGATCTGACATACCATAGAAATTTCAGATCCAGCACATAGTTACCTACAGTTTCAACTGACAAAACCAATTCAGTTAGACAAGTAGAAATCATCAAACTCAAGTAACTTTTGTCACATATTGAAGGCAAGATGACACACAGGGCAACACAGAAAAACAACTTGATTTGATGGGCAGGATATACAAATAGTAGATGGAAAGAGATGAGACTCTCCTCTTGGCACTGAAGAGAAGCATTAGAAAAGGAAGTCTAGTAATTAAAGAGTTAATTAAAGGCGGGGGGGGGGGGGNAAGCAGACCCTTGTGCCACTACACCCCAACGGTTATAACTAGGGAGGCATTTTCACTTTGACAAGCCATTTAACAGCCATGAAGTTTCCCAGATAAAGCAAACTATGTAGGACTTTTTTACATGTTCTCAGTTTAAAGCTGTTTCGCGCTTTGTGAAGAGATGGCAACGACATACCCTAAAAATTACTACTTATGTATAATAATACATACACATTTATTAGTGTCAGATTCAAGAAACACGAACTGTGATATGTATTGTGACTGGCTGGTATATGAAGAACAATGGATACCTGCTGCCAGCATGGAAAGCTAAAAGCCTCTAGATGAAATCCTGGCTCCCCTGCGATCAAGCGCAAAATTCTAGATTACATTTCAAACCTCTCTCTGAGGTAAAATCCTGACCTCAGGTGAGTAATCGTTTTGCTACAGCAGATACCTACATATGTATCCGTATATACACATACATTTCAGGCAAGTGCCTGAAAGAGATGACTTCAGACACGAAGTAGTGATCTTACTAGTGCTGTAGGAAGATTGCCTAATGCTGATGCTAACCCTGATACCACCTTCAACAGCTCTCCCACCCATACACAGGCCTGCCTATTTCTTAAGGTCATAGCATTTTCAACCCAACTCGGCTGGCCCACATGATGCACAGGCAAAAGGATGCTTCCACCAGTGCTAGCAGTCCATCACTTTGCCATGAGCACAAAGGCTAAATCCTTCAGGTGCTACCATGCCGCTGCTGCTTTGCAAAATTCCCAGAAGAATGAGAATTATCCCCGTGATTAAGATGTTAGGGAGGAACTACAGGATCCATCCCAAGGCATGGAGAACAAAGTGGCATAAAGACTTTAAGCTCCAGCACAAGGGCCCGCTTGGGAACAATGTTTTCCAAACTGAGTAGAACAGGTACCCTTAGAGGTTAAAATGTTTTTGTGCTCATCCTTAAGGGTGCCCTTTGGGATTTATCTCCATGATTGCATCACGCATTTCTCTTCTAAACAACTGCCTAGTCAGACTAGACTGAAAAACATTCAGTCTCAATACTTGAAGTAGTTTGCTGCTGCAGGTATCATCACATCGTCAAACAAATAAATTGAATATTCCTTAGAAATTTGCCTGTGCTGTTTTGGAATACATCTCTTACATTTCAACATACAAGATGTATGGTGAGAAAACTAAAATCAAGACTGTTTGGTAGGGCTAGTTCCATTGTCTTGAAGACTCTTCAGGAAGGTACTCTTAAGCACAGGGTAGAAACCTCCTATAAGAGCAGATACAAGAAACAGCTGTGGAAGAAGCACCACGTGAAGTTTCAAGCTATATGAGATGCTTTTCAGAGTACAGGGAAGGTACTGTGAAGGACAACCATTTCAGCGATGGTGGTGTGGAGGTAGAGCTAAAGCTAGAAACACAGAATCTGCCTTCTAAGGCACCTAATCGTAAAGAAAAAGATTGGGTAGATTTAGTACCTCAGATAAAACTCAAATTCAGCTTCCAGAAGAGCACTGTAAATTATATATCAGAGCCTCAGCAGGTTTGGAATCTGGGCTGAATATATAACACATTCACTTTGTATTTGGTGATAAATTAAATACATGGGAACTTTCATTCACAGGACTGAATGAAACTGGGTCTTGATCAAACTCCACCCAAACAGAAATGGACTTTGGTCTCACTTTACCAGTCACCACATGGACTTACTGTTATCAAAGTGAAGTTTGCCTTTCCAAATGCCTTTCCATGTATGCTCCAAAGACCTATGGTAAATGAGGCAACCAAGGTTACGGAGGCTATTAAAAAAACGTAAGGCTTCAGCACCTCAAATGGGCAGAGGTGGGGAGGATTAACGAGGGATGATGGGAGAGAGGTTTCCAGGACAAAATGCCAAGATCATTACAGAAAGGTTTGTTCTGGGCATTGCTCGTGCTATACTTATTATGTCTTGGATACATCTGCTGTTCAAAGACAGTTAGTGCAGTATCTTTGTGGACTCTCTTGAAATTTAAATGAAAACAAACTCCTTTATTCGGAACAGTCTTCTGTTCCTTCCTCCTCTGCCTCCTTCTTTCTTCCTCCCTCAATATCACAAAAGAATTCTTTTCACCCAGAGTGAATTGCAGGGAAATAAAGCACAAGAAGATGGAAACTAACTACTGGCTTTCAGTCACACTTAAATATATACACCATATAATGTGATTGGAAACTGCATTTCTGGGTCTTATGCTATACCTGCAGCACTTAAGAGAAACATGGCTTTCTTCTCATTCTCTAACTGCAATATAAAAATTGCTTCTGGAATACAGAAACTTGGGGGGACTACAGCTTCCCTTCTATGAGAACCCACAGGCCCAGCTAGAAGTGTCTTCACAAGCTCTACAAACAAAGCATCGTCACAGAGTGCCTCTCCATCATACCTTCTTTTCCTCTGTGTTTTCTTTGTCCTCAGCATCCCACTGCCAAACACTCTGCACATCCAAATCAAAAGGCCCTCTTCTCAGCTCACAACCGTTACCATGATGGTCATCAGCCTTAAACTCTCCGTGAATCACATAATCTGGTAGAAAGGAAACAGAGCTCCTGCAGGCAAAGATTTCACACTTGTTTGTGCCAGGGATATATTCGTATGTTGCACCTTATTACAGAATTATTCTGAAAAACTTACTGGTGAAGAGAGAACCCAAGAAGTTCTGCAGGGTCTCAGCAGACTTACCGTGGCTCATTGGTCGCTGCGGGGTTGGAGCAGTGTGAATACCAGTCAGGCACAGCATATGCTGCTGGAGAGGACCTCCTTGTCACAGGAGTGTAGTGCTTCGGTAGGTCTTGAGAGAAAAACAAAGCAAGCCACTACTTTTTCTGACTTCTCTGGTTGCATAAGCATTACATTTGTTTTCAGGTTGCTCTTTTGTCAGGAAGAAATATTTGCTTTATTCAGTAAGGGGCATGTGTCTCTGTTAATAAAAGAGCCAGTCAGAACCTTGCAGCATTGCATTCCACTTGTACTGCTTATCTTGCTCCAAATGCTTTGACATGTTTCTACTGGTCTGTTAATTCATATTTCTGGATTTGTCACGCTGCTCTAAGCGTGCATGCAAGCCATCTGCTCAAGTTCCTCAAGCTTCCTTCTTGGAGGAAAGAAATAACCAAATCATGGATCACCTTGGTATAAGAACAGAATATGTACAAGCACTGCAACAAACTGAATGCCATCACAAAAACCACTTTATAAACCTCTCTCAAGTTTTCTGATGATGCTTTTTTGTGACAACATCATTTTCACCAGATGGCTACTGAAATAGCCCAAGCATAGATTGTAAAGACCTCACTCAATTGCAGCTAAACTGTCATCATCTACTTAGATCAGACAAACCCACACATTTTGCTAAATGGTACCTATACACAACGGACTGCAAGGATGTCTTGACAAGGTGACCTCTTACGTCACATTTTCAATTGCTCATTTTTTCCATAGGTTAATTTCAAAACTCCACAGGATTCTTCTGTAGTATCTACAAGCACTTTCTACCACCACGCTCAAGCAAAGCTGAAGAAAACAAAGGGAAAAACAAACAAGTGAGACAGACGCTCACCTGGTTGGCCTCCTTGCTTTGCCAGCCTCACGTAAGCTGAATCAGTCTCTCTGATCCACTTCTTGCAGCACCCAAACAGCACTTCAGGGGGAGCTTTTGCAAGGTCACGGAGACCTGGAACCTGGGATGCTGGAGGAAGTGGGCTCTTCAAGGTTACCAACTTCTCTGGTCGTTTCATGTGGCATGTGGTATTACCATCCCCCAATAATCAGGGGAAAAAAAAAATTATGATAAAAGTTAACTGCTAGCATCCCTTTTTCAGGAAACTAACAAATCGAGCCCACCTGAAACTTAAGCAATGTGCTGCATTTCAGCTTGGAAACAGAAGACCAGGCTTGCTTATTCTGGGGGATGTAGTACACACAACTTCTAGAGGATCAGATGCAACAAGGGAACACCTTGGTTTCAGTTTTGTAACAGCATTCAAGTTTTCATGTAAAGTGTTCTAATACAGGGGATCATGCATCTTCATGCAGAAAACTATTTCCAAGGACAGCAAGAGCAGCAAGAGGCACAGAAGACAGCAGGAAACACTTAAGCCTTTGGTTTCCTTTCCTCCTCACCTATTAACAAAAGCAAAGACAGTACCTGTCCATTTTCAGGTCTTTATTTGTGAAACAGCCAAACCCAAGCCCCAAACCACCTACTTCCCCAAATAAAAAAACCACCCAACACCCTACCTCTTGATACATTACTTTCTCAACCCCTAGTGAGCAAAACAAAAATATAAGTAAATCCTCATTAATGGGAAAATGGAGTGGCAGACAAGGAAGAAAAAGACAGAAAATTACGCCATGAAAGGTGCGCAGGACACTTACTGAAGTGGCTCCAAGCGCAGCAAATGCCGTTTCGCAGGTGTAAGGAAACTATCTTAAGCCTGGCAGCCTATTAAAGAGCTCTTGGGTACACACAACTGTTAGCTATGCTGAAACTCAGCTCCAAGAAATAATAACCCAAAGCACTTGCTGTCCCTTAGCCCATTGCTTGCTGTCACTTCACTAAGTGGTCCATCAGAAACTGCGTGACCTAATTATCCCAAATGCTCTCCTTCTTCGCACTTTGCTGGGTTGCCACTGTCTTGGATCTCTACTGCATGCCGTGGCTTAAGATTGAAAAACAAAATCGAAATTTCCTCTAAAAGGGATGAGCAACCCCAGTCAAACAGGCTGAGCTCTAGTGGGCTTCAGCTAGAGGTCGAAGTGTTTAAGAGTGATTTTTTTCCACCTGACATCTTCTAGAAGACCTCTGCAAAAGCAAGACATGCCGTCATGCAGAGAGCAAGAGGACACCAGGTAAAATGACTTGGGGACGGCAGAGGTGCTTAGAGCTCGGCCGGTATTTGAGGAAAATCAATCAGGTGGGGACCAGGCAGCGAAGAAACCGTGAGGATGGCACTCTCCCAGCAGCCCAAAGCAAAGGCCAGCGATCGGCTCCACATCCCCTCACCAAGATCTTCCCAGCGTCCATCCAAACGGCAAGCTCTCCGCCTGCCACCCAGGATAAAAAGCTCCTTTCTCTCCAACCTGGCTTCAGCAGCTCAGTAGAGACGGCTCGGCACCCAGGCGCCGGCAGCTCGAGTCCGAGCTACGCTCGCCGAGGGGCGAAGAACCGGGACGGGTGCTGCGGGAGCCCCTCGGCGGCTGCACCTTGCCGTGCCGCGGACTCCCACCCCACAGCGACGGGCCCTGGCGCCTGAGGGAAAGCCCACTTAGCGGCAAGCCGGCGCCTCTCCTCGCAGGGCGGGGGGGGCGCCCTGACCAGCCCCAGCAGAAAGCGACCGCCACCGCCCGGGCTAGCGCGGCCGGAGAAAGGAACCGGCGAGGCGGGGGCAGCGAGTGCCAGCCCCTTCGCTTGCCCGCCGAGCAGGTAAAGGCGGGCGAGGCGGACAGGCGCGGCGCGGCGCGGCCGGCGCACGCGTGGGGTTCCGCGCTGCGGGACAGGCTGCCGCCACGGAGCGGCTCCCGGGCGNGTCCCCTTGGCAGCGCGGGCGGCCCGCCGCCGGTCACGCAGCGCCCCGCAACCCCCGGTGAGGCGAGCCGCCGCCATTTTCTTCTACCCCGGTGGGCGGGCGGGGGGCTGCCCCGCCGGCGGGCAGGTGAGTCCCTCTTCCTTCCCTCATCGTCGTCGGCCTTTTGGCGGGATACCTCTCTCCCCCTCCCCGGGCTGGACAAGCGACGCGTTTCGCAGCGGTCGGTCGCAGAGCCGGGGGGGGAGAGGGGGAGGGAGCTGGGACCCTCTCGGGGTTGCGGCCGTGCTTGGGTCGGCGGTGCGGAGCAGGGGCAGGGTTTTGGGGTGCGAAGCCCTGGGCCCTGTGTGACCACGCTGCAGGCTGTCACAAAAATGGCCCTCCTTTTCTTTTGACCGTCAAGGTCACGCTATATTGTCCATTATTTTAGTAGTAGGTGGAGTTAATGCGGTCGTACAACACTGCAAATGCACATCTGTAATTGCACAGCAAAATAAGATAGCGAATACAACCACCAAAATTCTTTTGGGTCATAGTCCTATAGCTAAGTCTAGGAGCCAAGAGGTTAACCACCCAAATAGATTCCGGGAAGATTCTTGTCTTGCTTCATGTAATACTTGTAAATGAGTCTTCTTTATATCAGTTGCCACTTTTTTGGTCTTGATTTACAGAAAAAAACAGCAGCTGATATTCAATAATGCACATGCTCCGTCCTGTGCTGCTAATAGGTAGTCTAAGGCTAATTGATTCTGTATTACTATTTGTGATAATAATTTGATTTCTTCTTGTAGGGCTATAATACTCTCTGTGGTTTCATTAATGGCTTTTCCTAATGTTATTGATGCATTTGCAATAGCTTTTTTCTAGTTCAGCAACCCGTAACCATGGGATAAAAGCTCTTACAAACAGGTGGAACTTAGAGCCACTTTCTCCCAGAGGGTTGTAGCACTTTATATATATATATATAT
>VZTL01039659.1:4140-23853 GCA_013400535.1 Scopus umbretta
TTGTGTGAGCAAGTTCACACAATATCAAGTTTCTGCTGGCTTTATATTAGCTCTGGTAGGAAAAAATGAAACCTGATCTGCTATAAGACTTGACAAAGTGAAGCTAACCTACGAAAGCTTTTTTAAAACCATATTTAAAACAAATGGTCTCATCGCTACTGCCTATGACCCTCAGCAGTATCACCTCATTGCCTCCTTACCTTCTCCTACTGTAGGAAATGGCTGCCTCCTGTCTTTTAACCTTTAAGGGGAAGGTCTTTTACTTCTGAGATTGCAAGAGGCTACCCAAATAAAGTCTTAGTCTAAAAGCTGGGATACTTGGTATTATAGAAATAAAAGAATCCCAAGACAATGCAGTATATAAAAACATAAAGAAATTTGTTTTCTCTTGAAAAAGAAAACAATTTATCATTTGAAAAATATGCTGTCCTTCTTAAAGTAATACTAGGTAGCGCATTAAATACTCTAATCACATTAATCATCTTTGTACCACGTATCAGAGATCTGAAAATTGATCACCAAAACAAATCAGGAAATCATCACATGGGTCTAAGCACACGGCCTCCAGGAAAAACCTTGTTGACCCTCACTTCTTCTACAAAAGCCATGGTTAAACGTCAAGAAGACAATCTGCTTTGCTTATCTTCCAGTGCCATAATGTACAGTAAGTTTTAACTGCAACAAAACCACTTCTGATAATCAGGCAGATGTCATTTTTCCTCACTGCCCTTAGAGGAATAGTAGTAGTTCTCTCTTCAAGAGAAGAGATAAATTTTCCTACTGAACTTAAAGTATATGGCATTCCTTCATATTGGAGCATAAATATTTAGAGTCTGGTATACATTGTAAAATAACATGTTTTTCCCCCACCACCACCTACATCAAGATAATGGAGAAAACTTCAAAACAAATAGTGGTAATATACTGGTGTTTACGGGCAAGCAGTAACCTCATAGCAAAATCTCTTGATACTTATCTAGGTTAGTGAAAGCAGAAGAGGAATTGAAAAACTGTAGAAGACACTTAAGAAAAAAAGCTAGTTGACTTGACAACAAGACTTGACAACAGCTTCAGAAAAGAGCATTTCAGTCACTGCTGCATGTTTATGGGCTCTTAAACTACAAAACTATTAAAGGAAAAAAGAAGTTAGGATTAACAAAAAATGGGTTTGACAACAATAGTCAATAAAAATACTGCCCAGTTTCATTATGATTATGATACAGAATTAAAACTATATTGTTATGATGATATCCACACCACAGTACATATTCTTTATGGGTCCTCATTTCCACTTCTTCTCAGAAGTAAAACATAAGTGGTAGGAAATACAAAAAGTATGAAAAGTCCAAAGAAAAGCAAACACCATTTATTCTGACATTTGAGGACAGTTTAAAAAAAAAAAAAAAGAAAGATTTTTCAGGTTATAAATGGAAAAACAACATGATATGAATAAGTTAATAAAAACGATAATATCTCCAGTGTCATTAGGCCATACAGACCTTTATGGGGGACGCAACCTCCACTACATTGCAACAGAAGGGAAGAGGTAGATAGTACCATTGCTCACTATTCCATTATGGAAGTTTGATACCTTCCTCTGATGACAAACTTTAACACAGAGAATGAGGACTACTCGTCTAATCCCTTCAAGCAATTCCCATTTCAGTTAATGTTTCACACAACTTACCAATACACAACTTAAGACATTTATCACATAATAAACTACATCATCTTACAATGGCAACATGCCAGTTTAGTGTGCTGAAGAAAGAGAGAGTGAAAAGGCAAGTGAACTGATGACAGGGAAGAATTTGGTCACAAATTCAGTAGATGTAAGTTACAGATAGTATTTGTAACCATGCTGTGAAAAGTTAAGAAAAGATACAGACGTATTCGTGAGCCTATATGTATCCACAAGCCTGCCAAGTTTTCATAACGCAACATTCCTTTGCTAACAAACAAAAAGAAAAACTAGTTCACAAAAGCTGACACAAACTCCAGTAAATTGTGGAAGAAGAATTAATACAACTGCTCAGTAAACAGGTCATGTTTCTAGTGATGTGCATCAGCCAAAATAGAAGAGTATGTCAGGTTTTGTTCTGGAGCAGGCTCTTCTATTTTATCAAAGAATGTGCAAACAACCTCATTTAGAATAAAGACTCATAGGGGTCAGACTGAATTCAAATATGTCCTCTTATTCAGGAGGCTTTGTGACATTAAGAGACTACCAGCAATTAGTCTGAACATTTTTAAAACCTTCTATGCATTCTACTCTGTGTACTTCAACCTGGATAGGAGACACAAGACTTAGTGACATGGTTTCTCAGACCCTTCTCTGATTTAAGATGATATATGTGGTGTTGTTTTCAGAACTCTAGATTCCTACACAGATTTTTTTTTTTTTTTAAAAAACAAAGTGATATGATTTGCTTGTTTATTCAGAAGGTATGTTCCCTGTGAGTAAATTAACTGGAGTAGAGAAAATTGCTTTCCTGTTGACTCTTCAAAATTTTTTTGAACATATAACATTTTGTATTTTTACAAATATCATTAAATTACTTTACAATTTAGTTTATTGTTTGCACCGTTTTGCTTGTATAAACTGCAAGTGAACTAGTCTTGCCCTCAGCATTTACCCTTCAAACTGTTCCAACCAATTTGAAAAAGAATGGTGCAGAGAGAAGAAACAATACAGAACAGCACTTTCACGTGAGTAAATCCTACTTTCTTCTCCCATTTTAAAATCATGTCTCTAAAGATAAGTTCTTCAAAGTATGCATGCAAAACAGGGACACTTAACAGAACTTCCCCAATAAACTGATAATATGTCTGTTGTTAAAGCAGTCAAATGGATTTATAGAGTTTAGCAAAATGCTTAAGCAAGAGGGATTAATTACTACTAAAGTGACTCCCAAGCCATTAAATTTTATCAAATGCAATTTCTTCCATCAGATAGCTCTTGACAGCTGACAAAATGTTAAGCTTTAAAAATATCACCAAGCCTAGAACTACCTCCAGAGGATTTTGATTTTCTTACTAAACAACCCTGTAAGGATGGCACTAAGAACTCCATACTGATCATTTTCTTATTTTCAACAAATTATTAGTGAATAAAGGCATTGGATATAATGCAATAATGAAAGAAAGCTTGAATTAGAGTTTCAGAGTTAACAAAATGATCTGGCAAACATTAAAAAGCAATTTATCAGATTATCACAACTCTCACACAGTCCCCACAGTTTGTTCCTGCTGAGCAATGACGACTATCTGAAAGGTAACAGGAGTACAACAGCTTGATAATATTACAGCATGATGGCTGTTACAATGCTTCTGCGATTGCATTTTGCTGCACTATTCAGTCATTCAGGTAGGGTGCTTAAGTAGACTGCTAACATGTAAAATCACTGCTTCTTTGAACATTTTAAGTGAAACATTCATCTTGCAAATGTCATTGTTATTTTGATCGTGGTGTTCATAAAACGGTGAAGGGCTAATGGAAGTTCGAAGTGAACACTATACAACCCAAAACAAACAAAAGTTAAGTCTCTGAAAGATTATCAGCCTTCCCCTGCATTATATGGCAGAGTTCCAGCACAGCACAATATTCTGTGCCTTACCCAAAGCGTCATGTTAAAATAAAAAAAAAAAAATTACTCAGACTTTCCTCCAGTTTTACTCAGCATTTAGTATACTTCTCCTAAAATACAGAACACTACCTCCTCACAGAATTTTTTAGCAAGAGTCTGTCCCCATTTAAAGGAGAAATCAATTTTAAAGCACATTCCTCAAGCAAGAATCTTAGAAGGAAAAATTTCCATTAAAAGATTTACAAACTGTTACATCTAACATGTTCAACTTTTATTTTGTATAATATTGTTTTTCACTGATGCATATACACACTGATAAATCACATAGATCTCATATTAATTGTCCTGATGGTGCATCCTTAACTGCTGTATTTATAACTACCTTACTCATAACTGTCGTCTTTTTTTTTTTTTTTGAGGGTTTACAGGGCAGTTTCTCTTAGCTTAAACCCTGCCAAATACAGACTTATTTGTATTCCCTCATCTTTACAAAATCCCTTTGGCCCAAGATGCCAGACAACTTACAGCCAGATTTACTATACCTAAGACCACTCTACAATAGAAAGGGAAGCTTCATACCACTGGAAAAGACAAATATCTGTCACTGAAAAGGTAGGATTTAAGGCTCATTGCTGAACTTAATGACTATATCACAAATAATATTTGAAAATTACATTCTCTGGCTATGAAGAAAATATGATTTTTTCATTATTTACAATGAGAATTATGAATGCCTACCTAGACCCTAACAGTCAAATCAGTAGATCAAACTGAGCAATAATTTTTAGAAAGCCATTCTCAGGGACTGGGCGAAAATTTAGAATTGGTCAGCTGAAAGCTGAATTACAGCCACAGTCATTTGCAAGAGCTGTAATATAGTTGTCTTGCAATCCCATACTGTAGGATCCTAAGCAGGATCCAGTGTTCCCTGCAGAGGAACCACACAGCCCTTGCATTGCCCTTACACCCTACCAGCCCCAGGGGCACAGACTGGGTCAGAGTCCCAAGCCCCAGAGGAGCGGGAAGTCCCCAAGTGCTGCCTTCCCGGGGGCTGTTCCACAACCTTCATCTTACCTGTTTGGAGACAGCAAAACCACCCACAGGAAGAGTTGAAAGCAACTAATCATCAGCCAGCACTGCTCACATTTAATCCAGCAAGCGTCAGTGATGGAGATTTCATTGATGACTATCAGTTGAAATAAAATGTTGTAACTTTAATTTGGTGGCCAAAATAAGTGTTACAGACTTGTTTGCTTGCTTTGGCTAAAAGATTTCCAATGAATCCCTGGACAAGGATATTTGTCAGGCTGCACCAATGCCTGGGTACACTTCTCTACCACCCTGCAGCTGACCCCTGAGAGATGGGGGCAGATATTGTCACCACCAGAAACATGTATCACTTTCAGGGACTGGATTACTAGAACTTGCTGTAAATGCCCATTGGCTTACTGAAGTTGCATTAAGAGGATAATACCTGTGCTCAACAAAATCTGACTCAACTTCCAATTTCTTTGAAAGTGCAATAGAAAGCAATCATTTTAATACCATGTTTGGAGTCTAGCTTCCTTTAAGGTACTATTCTCTGATTTCGCAAGATCCACAACAAAACAACTCAAGTGATTACCACCTCTCTGACTTCAGTAGGCTGGAAGCAGTGACTGAATGCTTTCCACCAGAAGCCCTGCACAACGTACTTGCTTTCCTCTGGAAAACCAAGACTTCTCTCTGTCCTTCAGACAGTTAATAAAGCACTTTTTTTTTTTTTTTTTTAGTTAAAACACACTGCCAACACAACACAGTCAGAAATCCATTGCAGTCCTGAACAAAAAACCTCAGTACACTTAAGCCAGAGATTCAAAAAGAATGAAGCTACTAGTTATGAATTCTGGTTCTAAAATAGGAGAAGAGTGTTTACATTGGTAAAAGAGGGGTGGTGAAGACTAGAATTCAGATTAAGACATGACTAGATGCACATGCAAGTAGGCAGGTGAGAAGTAGAAGTAGACCACATAGAAAAAAGTAACATAGAAATAGATCATAAAAAGTCAACTGGTGTCCCAAAGACTGGAAACCAAGCAGTGCAGCAACACAGTGATAATTATAAACTGCAAAAGAAAACATTAGGCTAGCAAAATGATAATCTGGGTAGATGAAAGGAAAAATTGTTAAAAAACAGCAAGTCAACAACAAAAGATAGAGAAAAACAAGATAAGCTAAAAACAAAACATCTGCAATATGTGACAAAAACTTGTCTCCAATTGATTTAGCATTTCTTACTTTTTTCAGTTCTAGTTTTACACTTTCTGAAGCCCACAGTATCACATACATATAGTCCTTTGCTCCAGTAAAGAAGAAAGAGAACGATCATACCTAGTACAATTATAATTATAGCTGAGTTTTGCTTTTTATTTTAAGAAACCAGTGGTGTTGATCACACACCTAACAACTCACTTCACTGACAAAAAGTTACCTACGCATGCAGTTTGACCATTCAGCCAAGCTAGTCTAATGGCTACATGCTGCCATGGCTAAATGCATTCAGCACTGTTTTATCTATTCACAGCACGGCAAATTAAGTGGCTTAAAAAAAACATAAAGTCAAAAAAACTAACCCTACTATCACCACCACCATCCCTCACAATTTTAGCTCCCTCAAACAGCTAACTGTATCAGACAAGTAAAAATCCTCATCCAGAATATGAGACCAGACAACAGGATAGCAACATGACTAGTACCCTGCCTCAGTGGCAGGTAATTAAGTTAGATTAACTTAGCTGAGTCATGAAAGCACATTTCAAAATCCTGAGCATTTTCCTTCCCAGGTGAAGATCTATCAATGAAACGGTCCTAAACAGGAAAACAATCAGAAGTTGAGTAGCTTTCTGTAAGGTCTTTGTCAAAATGCACCCTTCTGGCAGATTCTGAAATATTATCCATTTACACGTAATAATGTGAAAGCCATTGGACTAAGCACTAGGTGTATTCCTGATGAGTTTGTCACAAATGAAGTTAAATTGGGCTGCCTACGTCTCATCTCTGGCCTCATTTTCAGTACTGTCAGCCTTCCCACACTAAACCTGACCATCACCTGCTACTTCCTGGAGCAAGGCCAAGGTCACTAACACTCACCTGGAGCTCTCGGCAGCTGGCCATTCTGGAAAAACTGGACCCTCAAAGGAGCTGAATCAGTACCTCTGTTTTTTAACAGTCTTCCAGGAACTTAGTATCAGTATCCAGTAGGTCACACTTAAAATCTGGCCAACCCTGCAGCCTCTGCAGGAAGAGGATGAAGTAATCATATTTGAAGTGGCCAACAGACTTCCCCTTGGCTGCTTTCTCCCCTGGCCAGGAGCAGACGACCACAAAATCTCTTCCGAGCTTCAAAAGCAAGTTTATCCTCAGGCTGCTGTAACATTATCACATACAGAGTCACTGAGGAAGCAGGTACTCGAGATACTCTTGCAACAAGCAGTCGTCATTTGCTTCTTTTATAGCTGCGAGCTTTGGGCTGTAAGTATTCACTGGGAACTTGGGTAATGCCACGAGTGCTGTCTGCAGTGGGCTATGGGTATCCACTCGGGTGACAAAACAGGATGCGACAAAAATTCATATTCTCTCACACAGTAGCCCATCTAATACCAAAACTCTCATGCATTTCCTATCTGCATTGGGCTGAGCAGGCAGTGAAAAAGAAAGAATCCAGAGTGCTGGAGAGGCTTTTGACAGACAGTGTATTTCTGGCAAATGAACATCTGAAGAACAGTACAAACATTTTGATACTACCCAAAATAGCTCAAAGTCTGTCTTCAGAAGTATCAATAACGAAGAGGAAAAGCCTCCAGAACATAAAAGCTGCTGACAAAACTGTCAGTGCTGTGCAGTGTTTGATAAGGAGTACAAGAGCCAGCCTGGAGCTCAGGGGAAAGAAAATGAAATCCACTACCCAACCTGCAGTCACCCAGAGCTCACCCTTAACCTGTAACTAAGCCTGGTCCTCATGCTCTGGTCTTGCCCATGTACAAACAGTGAAAACCAGCAGACACCTTACGCAGACAAAATTGTCATCATCACTAGAGTTGGATATAAAACCTTTATAAATGATTCAGAGTTCATTAACATTACTAGATGGGAAAACAAAAGCCTAGTATCCTTTAAAGACAAAGCACGTTTTCTTCTCAAATTTGAGACTGAAAGACAAGTAGAAAGGAATGCTATAGCAGAAGTAGCACAGTTCTTTGAAAACCATTCCTGGTTTCAATACATATTCATTTCAGAAACATAAAGGAGAAGTTTATTTCATCTTCCTGGTCAATGAGAAAAAGAGAGAACTGACTAATTGAAACCTTACTTGCGTTACAACTGTTAACAAAAAAAATGTTTTTTCCCGCCAATGTTAATAAGCAAATAGTGCCAATTCCTTCTTTTCTGTTTTTTATTGGAAAAGTGGAAAGAAATTGGAGTGGAAAACATAAACAGGAAGAACAAAAGCAAAATGGTAATTTTCTGCTATTATCATAAAATAATACAGAATAGTTTGAAGAAAATCTTTGTTGTTAGAGACCACTAGGAAATGAAAAATTGCAACCAATTGTATAATGATATCAACTAATCTCTTAAGATTCATAAATTAAATACGCTCATCCTCTCAGTATGAATCTATTCTGTTGCTGCTTCTTAATAACTACTATAATAAACATAATAAATTTAACTAAGTTTCAGCTACAAAGCATGCTTTACTATATCTTCATTTTACATTTTTAGGTTTCTAGAATATTCAAACCATTTCTTAACATTTTTATATAAAGCATTTATTTCCCTTAAAAGTTCAGCAAAAACAGAGATTTTGTGGGGAGAGGGGAAGCTTTCACATTCTTCTCACAGAAATTAAAGCTCTCAGTTTTTTGGTTTTTGTTTTCTTGGGGTTTTTTTGCACCCTCCACTTTTTTTTTAAAGGAGGCCTACTAGAGATAAAGCTCCTATTTGTTCTGTATGGAAATGTAATATATTGAAAAGCAGACTGAAAATCATTTCTGTGCTGTAGGATGTGGGTTATTTCCAGACTGTAATATTTTAGCCCGAGTGTTTCATTAACATAGGTTTTTGTCTGCTTGCGTTTCTAAAGTTAGATTTTATTTTGGTTTGTCATTACAGTGAAGCACAGATCTTGCTTCTGTAGCCTAAATAACATACAGCTGAGTTACAAAATGAGTTTCTATTTGACTTACTATTTGTAAGAAGCTTCAGGACTCAAACATGTGCCTCTTTTGGGGGAGGAGAGAAGGGGGAAAAGGAGGTTGCTTTTGTTTGTCATCATTCATATGATAGACCTACACTGTCAAATAATTATTTTGTGTGTGCATCCAATATAAATTTACAATATTATCGTTTACAATTTTATTGTGTTCATTATCATACTAAAAGACCCAAAGTAGCTGTTTCTGTATAGGAAACTAACAGAAATATAGCCCTTCAAAAAACAAAGTCTTTGACTTATCAATGTTCAGCAATGCTGAAATACAAAGGGACATGTAGACTTTACCCAAACATTAATAACATCAAATCCATTAAAAAAATAATAATCTTGAGCAAGAACTAAAATTTAAGCCAAGCCTCTTACCACAATTCTGACCAACTGAGAAGAAAGCTCCACATGAAAACTTGCCACAAACCTTGGACCATGTATTAACATCCCTAATTTACAGATAAGGAAATGATGCACAGGTGTTATACCCAGAGAGGAACATGTACTTAACTGAGAATAAACATCCAAAATTAGCATGCTCACCTCTGAATAGATATATTGCAGAGCTGCACTCAACTCCCATCTGTGTAATTGCATCAAACTGATATCTCAGGTAACGGGGTTGTTGCTAGGATTCCTAGGGATCTCTCTCTCAATCAGCTCCTCACTAATTCAAGCCAATGATTTGACTTACGATGCTTTCAGAGAGAACTTGCTTGTCCTATTAGAGCAGAGGTGGTTTTAGCTCACAGACATGTTTAGAGTGGGCATTTTTGCCTAGGTAGATTCCTCATTTCTGTTTGTTTCTGCTGGACCTATGTTATGACTCCAGTGGATAAACGCCTCCTGTTTGTGTTGTTGCAGCTGATGAAAAGATGATGATAGAGGGCAGTAGAGCTGTTTTACAGCATTCAATACAGGCAGATTATAATTCTCTGGCACTGGCAGTAGTGACATTACAAACATTAAGAAGGAAAAGCAAGACACCTACTGCACGATTCAGTCACTCAAGGCTCTTTGTTTTCAAAGACTTGCAAGCCTGGTGCAAGAAGATGGCTAGTGTGCTGGAACCACATCAGCCTTCAGAAACGGCAATAGCATCATGTAAGAAAGATTCCCGTTCGTGGAACTGTGTGAGAAACTTGCCATGACCCATGTTAACAAAGACATATAACACAGGTCCAGGGCTAGCCTGTTCGCTGTTAATAAATCAAGTGAGGAGATCTGTAGCTTGTTCTATAGCTATCCCAAAGATACTGCTTTTGGGAATGAAATTCCCATATACTGGCTGACAAATGGCCTTCTGCACCACTCTGAAACCATCAATTGCACAGGAACACCCAAATATTATGCATGCGTTGGTAGATCAGAAAGGAAGGGACACAAACATCAACATGAGCCACACAAAGTTGGCAGTACCAGCTTACAGAGGAAACCTAGTATTTACCTGCTTTGATATTTTTGTTGGATAACATGGTAATTAAGCAGTGTGTTTGCCAAACTTTACAAGGGACCCTGCCTTGACATATAAACATGTACTCCAACATCCAGGCACAACTGCTTTTTTTCTTGTTCTTTTCTGTAGTAACAATACAGCATCTGCACAGCACTGGAGGTCTGTGAAAGGTACCGTGCACGCTAAGTCCCTGTTTATTACTCTTCCAAAAATTCCAACAGGAAAAAAAGATATTTCTCTCTTTACACACCTTACTTCTTGTTGCATGTGCATTCCTTCAGATTACGGATCATCTAACATTTTTAAATTTAGGCATGGATTGTCATAATATCTATGCTCTCACCATCCATGATATTAAACAACACCTGCTCTCTTAGATACAGTGTTCTTTCTACATTAGTAATAGCCAGAGACCTCCAGGTACCATGTTAACAATAATTTATCATATTTGCAGCAATAGAGTTAACTTTATTATTATTTGCCAGAAGGACCCTGTCATACTTTCTCAAAAAACTTCTGCTTAGAAGACACACACATGTGCAAAGGACTTAAAAATTATACTCCACTTTATTATTATTTAGTTACAAATCAGTCTTAATTTTTAATTAATATTTATGTGGAAGACTTAAAAATGTAGGAAACAAATTTATTAGTCTCAGTTTCCACCTTGTCCTGGCTTAAAAAGAGACTTGCCAGACTCTTCCATTTTTTCCTTTTCTTTTGTCATTTTCTTTCTATCCTATATTACCGTTCCTTCTTTTTCAGGCTGGATCTTTAGAAAATTTCTATTTTGGTATGCTTTTTATCTGCAGTAAGTACCACTCCACCATTTCTAGTCATAACTTTTCCCCTTCTGATCTCTGTGACTTCTTGATTTGCCATGCTAACAACAGTATTTTACAAGTGCAAGTCCCTTTATCCTCCATTAGCTAGGTACTGCTAAACTGTGTTATTAATCTACCAGTTGTGTACATAGTAAATCCGTAAGAGCTGTATATCAGTTTAAAATCCAAAGTCTATCTGGAAACTACATCAGGAGGAGACAGTAAGGGCAGTATATAAGTGAACTTTTTCTCCTTTAGCATCATATCCTTTCTGCTACCTAGAAACTAATTCGCATAACAAAATCACAGCTTTCCTGTCTAGTAAACACATAAGTTTCATAGGAAAAAATAATTTGTATCATAAATCATTATCCACTGCTTATAGTTTTTATGTAGATGAAGTGCTTTAGGTTGAGTTCTGATTCACTACTCTTTGTCTGAAGCAGTAAAAGCACACAAGTTATATAAAAACTTGAGGCGATTTAAATTGCTTATCTAGGTCGTTGGAAGTTTGGAGGTTATTTTGTAGACATTTTTTGAAATATAACATTGGTAAATGATCATTTCAAAGAACTTTTTTCTCAGAAAGACTTAAAAAAAGAATAAAATGCAGTTATAAAAAACTCATGGGTATTGTCTAGCTACTACTTTCAAAATTCAATGCACGACATGAACTTAATACTTAAGCAAAAGGTGCTTTACTTCAGGCAAGTCACCACACCTGGCTTTTCACGCTGACATTTTGCATATATATTTATGAAAACATTATGCTTACAAGCAGTATTAATTCAGATAGGGCACAAAATATGGTATCCTGACTCCAACACTAGTTTTTAAAACAGAGGCTAATTAATTGGTTATCACTGAATGCTGAAACTCTGTGTCAAAAAGCACTGCAAAAGTTGACAACAAAGCTTACAGCAAAGTAGCCTGGGAATAAAACCTGATATTCCTTTTCACAGTTCCCTGCTAATAAAAGCATTAACTTTAGAGCACATATGGAAGGAAGTGAGGACCTCCTGCTGCCTCTCTGATACAGTATTGGTTGCAAATGGGCAATTTCCATCTATGTGGCAATTTACTAGTGTTACAACCTATACCCAAATGCCTTGAGGCACTGAAGTGCCAGTCAGGAGAGCAGGATCAGCCCAATATACGACATGAAAGAAACAGCAAAAGGGAAAAAAAACCCAAAACCAACAACACCACGACTATGAATGAATGCTTCAGTAAAAGCTTCTTTATAGAAGTGTTTTTAAAGGCACGATCTGAAATTTCATGTTCTCAGAGGCACAATGCAATTCATTCTTTTATGAAATATTAAGCCAAGGCTGCAACCCTTCATTTCCCTATGACCGTTCCACTGAGTTAGCAAATAGCTAGATCCATCCAGAATTAGGTGAGCTGTGGCAAAAGTAAATAACCTTGCTATGAAAGGAGATGCATGTGGTAACAGAAAACAAAAAAGTTTGCAAGATAGGGGGTTGGACTCAGCCACTACCATGTAAGAGTTCATTAATAATTCAAAATACCCTGTGCTTGCCTTACTAAGCAAAATACCACAGGAAAGAGAGATCAGTTGTCCCCTCTGTTCATTATTTATCAATACCGTAATGTCTGGGAACTGTTTACCTTTCTCTTTAAATGCACAACTCCAACTAATATTAATAAGACACCAAATGATCTATCCCACTTAAATACCCACTCTTGAATTTCAGGAAACACTGTCAAGTTCAAGATCCCTTTGTTCAGGAGGCTAGATTTTTCTATATTGCCAACCAGCAGTGTTAAAAGCAGCATCTAATGTTACCGTAGGTAAGAGGAAAAACACTGTTAAGAATTTTCAGATTATTATCTAGACTTTTCAGTTTGTTCACTTCATATAATTGGTAACCTGACTATAAATAAGTGGATTTTTTTTTCATTAAAAACACCTAATCAAGTTCCAAAGCTGTTCCTCAACTCAGAAAGTAATTGGGGGAAAAACCCACAGAAAAATGCAATAAACAATAAAAGAAGCAGTAAAAAATAGATGAAGTAATTACTTTGAAGTTATTACTTCTTAAAAGTTTATAGATTTTGGGTTCATGAAATGTTTCTTCTGTTCAAGGGCCAAGCAAACTACAAGGTGCTTGAAGAAAATTTTTTTGTCCCTTAAATTACATACATTAATTTTATTCTGTGGCAAAAAAAAAAAAAAAAAAAAAAGAAAAAGAAAAAAGATTTGGTACATAGATCCCTTTGCATATGCTTAGAGGTCTTTAATAATCAATTGCTTTAATAATCAATATGGTTACTGGTCTTTAATAATCAATTACATTCTCTTCTAAAATTGTTCAGTCTAGGCCACATACCTCTCAAACATACTACTTCTTCATGGGACATGCAGATCTGGAGTTGTGCTGTCCAACAGCCCAAAACATACTCCTTGTCACTTCCTGAGCAGCTAATACATTTTACTGGTTAACAACGGTCCACCACATTTCCAGAACAGATATATCCACATACCCAACAGCTGATGTATGATTCAAAAAGTAAATGTCTTTCCTCTGCACTTTCTAAAGCAAATGTCAGGTGGCTTTCAGTGTAGTATGAAGCCTACTGCTTCAGTACACAAACCCAACTTGTACATCTCTTCCAATATTCCTATTCCTTCTTAAACACTGAGCCTTTTGGATGAAGCTGTGCTAAACAGAGCTATAAAAAACATGGGCACAGGTACACCCCACTAAGAACAGTAATAATAGCCACTGTTCGCTCAAGTCTTGCTGCATGTGCAAGGCAGACATGTTTTATGTTCAACATATGCAGCATCCAGCTCTTGAATGTTCCCAAAATTTCCACATACTTTTTTCATATGCAAGAGGAGTATCTAAAACATCCTGGCTCCCTGCCACCCCCTTACTTCCTACAGTGCAATTTTTGAGGAATGAATTCTTATCCATTAAGTATTAGGACACAGAAAAAGCAAAAATTTGTGCTCTGAGGAATTTAGCAAATGAGCAGTAAATATTTACCAGATGCTAAGATCAGCTGGCTGTTTTGAATTTAATCTAAGTATAATTAAACAAACAAACAAACAAGATATCAGGATTGCATTTAACAGCATGGAATAAGACCATTCAAACATTTTTCTATTTTAAAGTTATACCAGCATTAATGACCATCAATGCAAATTATTTCTTTCACTGCTAGACAAGTATTAGTTTTTGGTTAACTAACAACTAACTCCACAATAGCTTCATACATCATTGCCAGATATTTGCATTTCATTTTGAAAAACTTCACTGTCATAATATAAAAATGGTTTGCCAAAGCAAACTTGTCTCCAAAGAAATCATGGTTTTGTTTAAATGAATATCAATTCTTCATCTAGTAAACATTTCCTAAATGAGAACTGTGGGTTTTCTGGCTTGCTTTCTTAACTTGGACTTTTGCCTGAAGCATTTTATTTAGAAAATATCATTAAAGTTTTTCTTCTTCTTTTTTTTTTTTTTTTAAAAAAAAACCAACAAACCAAACATTTGAAATGTCAATGTCAAATCTCAATTTTAAGGTTTTCAGACTGTAAGTCATACATTAATGGAAGGAGCAGGTAGATTTGAGCTTTTAACAAAGCACAATCTTTTTCAAATTCATTCAGGCACTGGAGTTAAATAAATGCTAGTAAAAGCAAAGCAGTATAAGGTGCCCTAATCCTTCCAACTGAAAATTTCCAGGCTTTTGGTGTCTTGTCATGTCACTATTCCCTATCTGTCTTGGAGGGGGGAAAGAAGGGGAAAAAAAAAGCATAGGATACCAGGCTTCTGCTGGACATGAACAGCTGGTAAAACAAACAAACAAAAAAACCAATTCTTACCCACCTTAGGTTAGCTTTATAAGATATATAATCATTACTTTTACAGAAATCTGAGTCTGCTGAAATGGTAAAGATTAAAATACCTTTTCACAGCTGTGGAAGATCTGCACTTAACTAGCACATTTGTTAAGTAGAACTCGTACATATGTTATGCCTAGGATTACAAATGTTAAATACTACAGTATAGGACAAGAAACGGCACTTAAATTTCATGGCAGCTAAATTCCCAGCCTGATACCCCATCACCTCTACCATCTGACAGCAAAGAACTATTAAGGTTTCTCCTCCACAAGGTTCAGAAAAACAGCTTTTTAACACAGAAAATTCTGAACCAGCCTGATTGTCTAGAATCTAGCATGCACTTTGTTTCTAGTTTGTTTCTTTAGGACTTCTTGTGGTGACTCATTGCCTTCATTTATTTACAGGTTTACTGATTAAAAGTAAAAAGATAAAAAGAAAACCTAAGAATATTTAAAATCTTCCTCCAAAATATGTATGCATATTCACTTTCTCCTTCTAATTCCTGTTATTATTATTTTTAAGTCAACTAATTCCATACGTAAGGCTGGAAAGGAAGAGAACAAAGAAACATGCTCAAGTCAGTGCCTAGAACCACGTTCAGTTTTGGTTTTGGTATTTAATTTTTGCCACTTACAGGATATTCATTTTGTTAACTCTTCAAGAAAAAGATAATTTGATGATGGAAATACACTAAACATCAAGTTTGACAGTGACATAAAGACCCATTCTATTCAATTAAGAAGGTAAATCTAACACATGTCTTCAACTACTCTACTCAAACAAAGCATGTGGGTTACAAGACTGATGTGTGGAACGTAAGAGGGACAGTAAGCCAAAATAAAATTCAGCATTAAGAACAGATGGTCAAGAAAACCATGATGTAGATCAAAAAGGATCTATTCTAACAGACAAGTAATCAAATATTTCTTTCCAGTTTCTAAAGAGCAAACCTGAAAACACCAGAAACATGCAGCTGAATGTGTGGTAACTATTAATAGTCTCCTAAGAATTAAGAAACTGATTATTCAACAGAGAAGGTTAGTGTCATAAAGTTGACATTTGATATTTTTCTTGATCACATGGGCTTCTAAGCTCAGCTAAGAAGAAATGAGATACACAGATAGCTCATCATAAAAACCTTACATTAGTGGTCCCTAAGAGAGGATGGGAGGTAGAAGTCACTCAGATACTACCTGTTTGAACCTCAACACTAAGAGAGAGATAAAATTAAAATAAAGAATTAGGCTGAGAGAGAGAAAATACAGTTTGTCTACTGCACATCTTGCTCATCATTTCCTGCTGCGGTTAGGGGAGGCTGGGGACTACTGGCCTATACTGAATACAGAAAACTACATGGGTGCATCTCTTAGAAGCAGTCTGGTAGCTGGAAGTGGGCTAATTAGTTCTTGGGTGTCAATGATTCAGGATCCAATTCAGCCTTTAATTGCATTATATTTCCGTCCTTGGATACACTCAAAAGCCATCTGGATAGGGTCCTGGGCAGCCAGCTCTACAAGGCCCTGCTTGAGCAGAGGGGCTGGACCAGATGACTTCCAGAGGTCCCTTCCAACCTCAGCCCTTCTGTAATTATGTGACTAGGAAGTCACACTAATGAGAAGGAATTAAACATGTGCCACTGTCAGGGCCCTGACCACCTCCTCCTCGTGGACTTTAAACTAGCTGACTGAGTCCCAGTCCAACTCTGTTGCTGACAAGAGTCACTGTGAAGAAAGCTAGAAGGGAGGTCCTGCCCCACCTTAGGAGCTGCTTTTTGGCTGGGGCTGTACCACTGGCTCCCCCTTCTGCCACACCATAGCTGGGCTGTGGCTGTGGCTGTGCTTGCTCTCCCACCACCCTGGTTTTCATCCTGGCCCAGACCTGCTGGCTCAGCTTCAGACATGCCGCAACTCACTGTGAACTTGCTGGGCAATCACTGGACAGTCTCTGACTCCAACCGCTGTCTCCAGACCTAATCCCGACACTGACTCACCACCTCGCACTCTAGCTCCTTGTTAAGGACATCATTGTTCCCCACCTGCTGCGTTATCACATTTGGTTCCCAGCCAACCTTCAGTGGTGAAGTAGCCTGCCCTTGCTGCTCCCCAACAGCCCCAGCATAAAGACAAATTAATTTAATCAGTAAGAAAAAATGTACAAAATTCAGTGGTATGTCGGTACTAAATGTCAAAAGGCCAGGAATCAAGAGGACAAACAAGTCAATATTCTACTATTTATGCTAAACCCATTTGAGATGGGTACAAGGCAACAACCATATCTGCAAATACAGTATAAATTCCTGGTGTATGGTAATATGTAATAAGGATAATACAACTTTAACTTACAATATAATAGAATCTAAACACACGGAGGACAAAAGAATGCTCGATTTATCTGTTAATACTACAAGGAATGCAAGATAATAGTGAATGACATATTTAAATAAATGTTTTATTTGGATTCGGAAGGAGTCCAAAATACTCCAAAGACTATAAACACATTACAGCAAAAGTATAAAATGGTCATTTCTTAGCTAGGGGTACGGGTAAGGTGCAGTCAGCCAATGTCACAGTAAATAGCAAAAAAAAAATCTGGTTAAAAACATCAGGACAACCTCCTGTTTTAACAAAAGACTCCCTTTGATGCCTAGTGCCTATGAACAAAAAAAGCAAGTGTTTTTTTCGTTAGAGAGAGAAAAAGGAGGAAAACATGTTCTGGAGTTCTTCCAGAGTAAACTCCACAGTTCTCAGTGAATTTAATTCTTTGGGAAAATAGATCAAGTTCACTCTGCTGGAACTGGCGGGGAGAAAAGGAGATATTCCTACAAGCTTCAAAACAAAAGTATTTCTTTCTACCTGCATTGTACTGAGAAGTGCTTAAAATGAAGCAACCATGAGGAAAATGATGGTACTAGTGAGCTTCAGACCAGCCTTTTTTTAATGTACTGTAAATTAAACAGAAAAGCCAATCAGGAAGAATGATGGGCTCTTGCTTTTATTAGAGATAGTTTTTATTCCATTTTCTAAGAGCCTAGAAAATTTGGTGGTTGGCAAATTTCCAAGACACAGTATCTTTTGTGAGTTTTCTGACCTCATAACCTGCTGCAGGCATGCACTCTTTTTGCCTCCCAGAATTAACACCTAGGAAAGGATTATTGTGGTCCTGTCCCAAACATCATTCATGCCTTTCACATAAGTTTAATTTTAAATGTTGTATTTTAAATGTAGATGTTTAAAATCAGGTATTTAAATACACAGTTGAACATCTGAGCAACAGATAAGCAATTTTCAGGGCTGCTTATCAATGCCAATGCCCATGCCCATGCTGAGCTAAGCTGGGGAGAGAAGAGGAGGGCTCTATTCAGAAGGAGATGTGACATTTCAGTTAAGAACAAGATTACACATAAAAGGTGATTCATCTTGTCCCTGTAACCATGAATTTGCCCAATGACCTGGGCTCTGGGCTGACCCTGCTGCCACCCCATAAGTAGCCCATAAGTAGCTGCCTTCAAATTCTTTTCACATCAGGACCGTATTTCAGTAAAGGGGGAACCATTAATTTCTGTGGCTTTATGTTCCATTTCTAGGTTTTGGCAGAATTTCTCTGATCTTATCAAAGCTCCAAAGCAGATTTCTGTGAGTCAAGAAAAACAGCGAGAATGAGAAGAAACTACTTCTTTCCTCCTGCAGCTGCTCCAGGTATTTTTCAATAGATCTTTAGCAGAAGATCCGTCACATGTTTTCAGTGGTGCATCACCTCCTAACATTTGACTAGATACACTGTGAAATCCTTTTCTGGTGAAGGAAGGAGGAATGCATGACGAGGAATGCAGGGCAAATTAGGACGCCAAGGTACAGAAAACAGAAGCATTTAAAAAAGGCATTTAAATATCTTCAAGCTTGAAAGGTATCTTTGCAATTCAGACACTTTCAAAAACCTGAAATATCTTATGGTTGGTATGCAGGAGGCATATGTAATGCATATGCAATACATTCAACACCTTTATTTTTACTAAATAAACTTGTTCCTCCCTTCGTGGGGTGCCTCTGTTCTAATTCAATTCAAACAAGACTGGATTAGGGAAAACAACACAGCAGTGCTTCATGTAGTCCCACTCACAAGCTAAATACAACCTGCCTTAGATGACAAAGTAAGAAGCTACTCCCAAGACTTGAGGTTCTCATGCTTGGGCCACGTCAATTGGTTTCTCCATCAAGAATCAAACCATTAAACACAAACAAACATCATCACTAGCAGACAGTTAAAATCCCCCTCTCATTCTGAATACCAGCTGGGCTTATGCGACAGCTAAGGAGGTCTGGAAATGGAAACTGCTGCCAGACATGCAGTTTCTCTCTCCCCATCTGCAGACAGCTTTGTAGAAAAAGAAACAGCAAACACCCCAGCTCAAAACACCCCACTCCAGAGAGGAAATGGGATTGTGTAGACGGCCACTTTGGAGTCAAAAGAGCTTGGCTGGGTTTTCGGTTTGGGTGGGGTTTGGGGTTTTTTGGTTGGTTGGGGGCTTTTTGTTTTGTTTTTTGGGTTTGTTTTAATCACTAAGCATCTAATACAACATCCTATGCGCTGATCAAAGCTACTGATTTAGTATTCTTAAGGAAGTAGACAGGTATCACTGCATTTCCCGCTCATGGGTCCAAATTCATAGACAATTCTGAACTGCAAGTATCCCAGAGACAAGAAGCCTCACAAAAAAAAAAAAAAAA
>VZTL01039663.1:0-19250 GCA_013400535.1 Scopus umbretta
ACCAGGTCCCCTGCCTCATTCAGTTGTGTACCCGCATTTTTCCCTAGTCTGCCTTTTAATCACCTGCATATTTATACAAGCCATTCTTGTTGTCTTTAACATCCCTTGCCAGATTCAATGCCAGTTGGGCTTTGTCTTTCCTAATCCCCTGTCTGCATGCTCAGACACTGTCTCTATATTCCTCCCAGGTTACCTATCCATGCTTCCACCTTCTACATATTTTGTCCCTGCTTACACATTCTGTATATGTCAAAGTATTAAGTACAAACCCAAATGCAAATTACCCTATGTGTCAGAAAGGTTTAGATTGCTATTTTCTACTAATATCCAAAGTACTTGGTAGGATTTGTTTTACAGCAAGCACACATCCCCAAGACTGATTGTCATGCTTGTCTCCTCTATGCTATAAGCATATTCTTCCTCAGACCCTGGACACTGCTGGACTCATGTCACATTTTCCTATGAGTCACTACCTGCTTTGTGCTTGAAGCTGGACAGAAACTCAGAAAGTAAAGTTTCTTTTGGAACATTAATAGTTAAATAGAATAGTTAAAGTCTAAAGTCAGTGAGAAAAGGAAGAGAAGATCAGTCTCAGCACTCATTTTATCAGAAAAAACCACACATTCTTAAATAAATTTCCAGCTCTGCCCAAGCAGCTCATAAATGTGAAGTACTCTACTTCCTATATATCCAAACTGGGCAAGCAACACAAGAATTTTATAATCAGTTTTTTAGTCAATTTGAGTTGCTCATTCTCAAAGTCTTTTGTTTAGAAGAAAGACACTGTGTGCAGAAAATTAATAAATTTTATACTTTTTTGATGGTTAGCATTTGCTGTCCACATATTTTACCACCCTTAATTTGTACTTGGGTGCTCCAGTCATTTGATTACACACACACAAAAAAATGCTTACTGACATTCCCAGCCTTCAAGGTTGGAGAGAAAAGTACTTTAAAAATTAATCTAATTCTTGCAATGCATATGAAAAGCACAAAAAATGCATTTTCATTAATTATTCTAAAGTCTGGTTTTAATTTCTTTTTTATTCAGCGGTTCTGATTTGTATTATTGGAATTATTTGTATTTACAACACTGTCTATAGCCATTGGGTCTTTATTTATTTATTGACTGAATATTAAGCCTACAAATTGCCAACTTCATACAGTTTAAATAGGAAAGATAGAAGATTTATTCCATTGGCATTTACCTGACACTCAGATGCCACATATCCATGTCTGAAAGGCCTGAAGCTGTCATCAAATTGAATTATAGAAAGAAGAGAATGTAATCAACAAGAAATGAATTCTAAAGGCTTTATTAATAGCTTAGATGAAATCAAATTTGAGCATTTATACTGTAATTATATTCTGTCCTCACCTTCTAGCCACTGTTAGCTTAAAGCTGACTTTTGAAAACGTTACCTATTAACTGATTCTCTCACCAGAACTGATTACCCTTAATCAATACCAACTCCTTTTGTCACATTGCTCCCCAAATGTATAACAAACAAAAATGCATGTTACAATTTGCTGCTGTATCAAAAACTTTGAAGTAATTTTGTGCATTTTAATATATACGGATGTGTGGTTGGAGGTAACCATAAATTTATCGTATCTTTGTAGTTTTTTGTAAATCTGTTTGGTTATACTTGAAGAGCCGAATTGCTCACAACACATCTGGTAAAACACAAAACAAAGGTTAAAGAATACAAATCAGCTTACTGGAATAATCAACACTACAGTCTTATCTAAAAATTAAGGTTTTATCTACAATAGGGATATCAGGCACTATGTGAACATCAGTCCAACTTCCTAATAAAGTAAGCTGCATTCTGAAAAAAATGTGGTTCACTACAATTTATTGGCAGCCCAGCATTTCAAATTTGCAGTTCTATCAGTGTCTTGAAACTCTGGAACAGAGCTTTTCTGCAGGTAGTGTTCAGAGTTGGAAAGAGAAGATAAATCTGTAAATCCAAAATCCATCTTGGGCATTGCTAATAAATGAGATTACAGCATGCTAGTAAGTGGGGTTAGAAAGTAGTTGTGGAACTGATTAATGAAATTATATGTTGTTCACATAAGGACAAGAAGGCTAAAGAAGCACAAAACCTAAGGTTGTTCAGTTGACTTCATTAGGATTTCTGAAAGTGACTATGAAACAAGAAGCATACTTTGTGATATATTTGGATAGAGAGAAGAAAAAAAACCTTTGAGCCATAAATTATTGGCAGTTAAAGGAGTGTTTGGGGAAGTGTCATCATATGCTTGCCCTGTTTTTATACTCTTCCCTACGCATCTGCTTTTGACCACTGCCAGTAGGAGAACAGCTCTTTGGACTGTTCTTATGTTCCCATCTTATATTTGAAGGCAGTGTGAAGAAAGCAACACACACACACACACACACACAAATAAAGTCAGTTGCCAAATGTTAGACAGCTAATAGGCACAATAAGAGTATGTCTGAGATTTTCTGACTCCCTCTTGATCAACTGGTTTACATTCAAAACCAAAGTCTACCTGACTGCTTTAACTGAACATACTCATGAATGACCAAGCCACCTGTCTAAGGGAATTTTTTTCACATTCCTAGAATACACAGGTAAACTTTTCAGTAAAACTTTAAGTTTAATAGCAGAAATGTTCAATAAAGGACAAGAGAAAAGCCCCTTAGCACATAATTTCATTTTGTGGTAGGTTCTTGAATCTTTTCTATATTTCAGCATGATTTGTTGCAAACTACAAATAAGATTAATATCAGGTGCCTTGCTTTCAGGATATTTTTTCCCCCTCTGATTATTGAATATTATGGATCTATTTTTCCATCAGACATTGAGTTTGCCCAGTGTGAACTGTATCATTACATAGTATGTGATACAGTGATCCTCCCGTAAACAGAAGGCTATAACAACATGCAGATATTCAGTGCAGCATAAACAAAAGACAAAATACTTTTAACTTTCATTTTATAAATAAAGAATAATCATCTTCATTTTATAAATAAAGACCATTTATGAATTAAATGGTCAGCTTTTTCAACAGCATTTTCAAAAAAAATCTCAAAAGTAGATAACCATTGATTATTATATTAGAATGGACAATAATTTAGAATTTTTTCTTGGGAATTAAAGGAAATGGTAATACCTATGGAAAATGTATGGCTTTGCCCTAGAACTCAAATTCATGGGAATTAATATTTTAACTCATATTTTTCATGTCAGAATATCCCATATTATAATTATATATTAAATATATTGTGTTTATAGATAATGCTAAATGTTAAGTGTAAAAATTAAATTTTAAATAAAAATAAATAAAATATTAAAATATTAAAGATAAAATATTAAAAAAAACAAATTTGTTGTTTTAAAGTTCAACCATCTGTACATTGCAAACAGTAGTGAAATAAAACACTAACAGATATAAGCTGAAAGTTTTACATGTTCTTTTTCTAACTGCTAAAAAGCCTAGAAAAAATAACAATATTATTTTATTTTTTAAAATAAGCAATCCAGACCTTTTCTGTCCCAAAAGCTCTGTGGTAATTAGAAAATAACTGGGGTCTCATGACAGTTCTAGTTCCAGTTAAAAAACTGGAAGCAGAATGATTGAGTGGAAAAATGTCTTTCAAGAAGTATGGAGCAGGTAACATGGAGTTGTCAAGAAAAAAGCTCTGTCAGACCAATTTAATTTCCTTTTTTGACACGGCAATAAGACTTGTGGATAAAGAAGTAGCAAATGTCATTTTTTCATGCTAGTAAGGCTTTTGACACATGACATTCTTATGTGCAAATGAGGAAACATGGTCTAGCTGACAATATTGTACTGGGCTGTGAACTCATTGGAAATCTGAAGAACTCTCAGTGGTTTGCTTTTAACAATGAAAAGCTATCAAGCAGAATCAGACTTTTGTTGTTTTCAATATTTTTATTAAGAATCAGAATAATGAAATGTGCTTATTCAACTCACAAATTCCATCACACTGAAAGAGATTGCTCAAATACAGGAAAGGGAATTTGGGACTCAAAATGATCTTGACAACTTGATGATATATGATATGACAGATGCATGATGTTCTTTAGTAGAGGAAAGGGCAAGGTGCTTCCACTCAGGCAAATTTGTGTAGCAATCACGAACTTTGTAAGTAGCAGCTACCTGGTAAAGGCACCAGGATGTATCATTGAATCACAAGTTGAAGGTGAATCAAGAACACCTCAATGTCCTAAAAAAGAATGTTCTAGTCTAGTTAGTGACTAGACCAAAATGGTCAAAAGCTGAGGAGAGGAACAATTGGAAGGGTTGTGCATAAACAAATGTGTCCTACACTTACATGGACTACTTTAGCCATGTGACATGCTTCAAGCAGATGTACTGCAGAAGCAACAAAAAAGAATGATTTATCATCAATTAAATATGTCTTTAAATACATCAATTAAAGATACCTTTAAATATATCAATTAAATATATCTACTTTGAGTCTTTTAGTCAAAAGAAATGAATACTGAGAATGGACATGGTACAGATCTCCAAAGACTTAAAAAGGTTGGTGCAAGAAAGAAGACTATAAAGACAGGATGTTAATTTAAAATTTTCTGCTATGCAAGTAAGTGAAGTGGTCTTCACCCATAGAAAACTTCAAGAACTAGAAAAGACCCTGGCCAGAAGGTTATAATCTAAGTTATCATACCCTAGGACAGGGGAACAGACTTGCTGATCTCTTACAGGTCAATGATCCTGTGACTTCATACTCTTTTAGTCATCTAAAATTGAGATGTTGAGGCCAGATCACCCATTTAGATTCTATTTAGCCAAGGTGGAGTAGGGACCTCTTCTGGAAAATTACTTTAGCCCACCTCTCTTTGGCAGAGGAGTTGGGATGAAATTTCAGGTGGAGATACTTTCTTTTTCCACTGGCTAGAGGAGAAGCCAGGACTAGTTTAGACCAGATATCTCATTTTGATAGCTAGCATTCCATGAAAGAAATCCCACTCCCAAAGTTTTAGAAAGCATCTGCAGATGAAACAGTACCTGTCACTTCTAGCTCATAAGCAAATTCCTGTTACATACATCCTCATTCTTCTCCAGCAGTACTACCTGTTTCTTACAATAGCCTCCCTCTTTTACACAGGTGAATATCTTCCTTTTCAACTTCCTCCAAATGTTATGTATCCTCTTTCTTCACATTCACATCTCTTCTGAGTTGTATTGGCTACTAGTCACCAAGGAGATTGCATTGCTTTTTAAACCTTTCCCTCCTGCCCTGTCCAGTCATTACAAGTAGGCCACTAAGATGTAAAAAGGTAATACAATTACTAATGGACTTTTTTTCTTCTAGAAGGATTTTGCATGAGTAATTTTTCAATCTGCAATGCAATTAAACATATACATTACCTCAAGACTATGCATGTTTAACTATGTTTACATATAAGTAACAGGAGTTTACATGACCTTAAATTCTATCTGACACTGTTGGTTTTTGTTTGTTTTGGGTTTTTTATTAATTTTTTTTTGCCTGAACCCAGTATTTGATATGTCTTACACATGCAAGATCATTTTGGAAGGATTTTATAGGAATAGCAAAGAATAACATAACAATAGACCATTTGTAGGTTTATTCCACTTTCAGATTTTAATTATTCTTTCCAATTATTGTGGCAAGTGATCAGTAGAAATAATTTATATATATAAATTAGTTCTATGCTATTAGTTAGCTACATCTGGGGAAAGACAGGAAAAGACTCAGGTTTTTCATAGAGGACAGTCTGTCAAGGAGTTATTTAGTGGCATTTGAACTATCTGCACAGTTAGGTGAAATCACAATTAACCTTTGCCCACAGAGCTCTTGTACCTTTTATGCAGATGGGCAAAACCCTGAAACTAGACAATAAATATAGCTTTTTCTCCTTTCAGAGACTTTGTATGATTGAGCAGTTGGGTTTTGATTACTTTCTAAATTTATCTAAAATGAGAGAGAACTGTGATCCTCTTTATTTATGCCATGTGCTCTTCAAAGTCCATTCTTACCCAGTAAATCTATAAGAAATAAACCTAATATCCAAATCTTTGTTCTTTGAGAAAATGGCACGTTGTCTTTTGAAAGCAGAAGTGATAGAATCACCAATAAAGAGAACACTCATTGACAAACTCACATAACATATTAATGGCAGGAAAAAAATATTCAGCTGTAATAGAAATAACAGATAAAATTAGTATTTATCTGTTAGCTTTTTGGGATAATACTTTATAGTCTCTCTATTTGGAAGTAATTAGGTGTTGATAATATGATGGCATGACAGAAGAAAGAGGAAGATAATATTGCTGTGCAATTTTTATTTTATAGCTAGATAGCTTAGAACAGCATGTTTCATTCATTCATTTAATTAGCATGAGATCACATTTCTTCTTATGGCAGGTGCTGTTTTGTAGTCCCAGTGATTCTGGCCAGCAAGCTGCAGAATTACCAACTCCAGAGTCAGCCCGTGTAGAAGTTCTCCAAGTCCTAGTCTGTTTACCATCTCCCAAATCGACACTCAAGGCAGAGTCCAGAATTATCTTCACATTACTTCAGTTTGTTCAGTACTTAAGCATCAAAAGAGTCTGAAATGGTGAAACCTACAGGATACTACCTTGCATGTTTGATCATTAGCAGGACCTTTTACCATCATGGTTAATCTTAGCAACGCTTAACTTCAAAGAAATCGTGCAAAGTTTTGCATAAAAGTGGGAATTACAGAGCCCTCCTCACCAACAGTTAAGCTTTCTATTGATGTGGAATAAATTTTGAAAAGCATATAACAATCTTACTAACATTGAGTGACAAAGGTACCTGCTCTGTGGGAGGCTTTTTCTGTAGCTGAGATTGATACCTTGTGGTAGTGGAAGGTTATTTCTAGCCTTCTTACAATTTTGCAAAAGTACAACAATGTAAGTGAATGTTCAGAAACAAAGTGGTCCTCTAGAGTTGTCCAGACCTACAATTTTGGAAGTGATAATGTTCAGGTAAATTGGAAAGATTTTTACATGAATTAAAAAATACTACCTGTCTTTGAAATCTAGAAACCCTCTTCCTCCTTAACAAACAAACTCTAACAAACTACACACCAAAACAAAAAAAAAGCTATGGATTTTGTGTGGACAAAAAAATCCTGAAAGCTTGCTGGCAGAGAAACCCAAAATTGAGGAACTCTTGGAGTACTTGGAATACAAAGTTTATATGAAAATATGTTTACCTCTGGGCCTCCTTGTTTCATCACTCATAAGTATACACTTACTTGCTTTTATGCAGGTTTGCATTACAAGTTCCTCTCTTCTCTCGTTCTGGGTCTTAAAATAACCTTGTTACATTTTAAACCCTACAGAGAAGAGCTTGTACTGCACAAACACTACAGAAAATCTTGCAATAGGTTTCAAAAGACTGAGTTTGAAAGTTCTTGAAGCAAGCCCAGATTAACATATTCCAGTTAATATTTGGTTTTTCAGTAATTAAAACTGATGCAAACATTGATCCATTCCAGGAATAATATTTATAAACATTAGATGAACATTTAATTTATATCACATGTTTAAAAAATCTGTTTTATCTTAAGTATACTTTAGGAAGAAATACAGGTTATATAACTTAATCTGTCCTTATTTTTATTAAAAAAAACCCACCACAATGTTGTGATCTCCTCTATAACTGGACTTTTGCTTCACTAAAAATATCTTTTATAAAATATTAATTTGTGAGGTAAACAGCAGAGAAGATTGAGTTATGCTCCATCTTGATTTCAGCTGGGGATCCATGTACTCTCCAAGCATTTTAAGAGCAATACTAGAATTCATTTTCAAAAGTAGAGTTTTCCCCCACATGCCCATTTAATCTGATCAAAGACAGGAGTGACTGAGCAGGCAGGACCACAAGAAAAGGAGAGTTTGGTGTTCTCCGTTAAACAGATGGCCTCACCAGCAACAAGGGAGCATGGCAGGACAGGTCTGATGACAGCGTGGGCAGGGTAAACCCAAGCACAGGCAGGATCCTGCCCTCACCTTCTCTCCCCTGAGCATGGCATGCAGAGCCATGGGAGGCAGTGGGCCCCTCAGCAGCCCTGGGCTCTGCAAGGGGATAGACCAGGGCTGGGGCCTGGCCAGCAGACATCTGTCAGGGTGGTGGGAGACGGGGCTGGAGACATGTTTACAACTTGGGTCTGAGACCCACCCGCTAGAAACCAACCTGCAAGAAGCCAGGCCTGCAAGTCTTGAGCTTTAATGGGTCTCCTGAGCCCATGGGTAGAGGTGTGGATCTGGGTCTCTGGCAAAGCCAGCTGTGCCTTCACAACACCCTTAAGGTGTACGAGTGTTTGCTACAAGTTCCTCATTCCTCTTATTTAGACCAATGTCAGGTTTATTAAAATTACAGGGTATGAGGAAAGAACAGTATCCCATGGGCTTTAGTAGATTATGTATCTAGTATATTACACAGTTACAAGTTATTCTCTCCTTTATTTGTCATCTGAGTATTTGATATATTTAATCATTAGCAGAAAGGCTCTGCAGAGGGATCTGGACAGGCTAGATTGATGGGCTGAGGCCAACTGCATGAAGTTCAACAAGGCTAAGTGTCAGGTCCTGCGCTTGGGTCACAACAACCCCACACAACACTACAGGCTTGGGGAAGAGTGGCTGGAAAGCTGCCTGGCAAAAAGGACCTGGGGGTGTTGGTCAACATCTGCCTGAATACAAGCCAACAGTGTGCCCAGGTGGCCAAGAAGGCCAAAGGCATCCTGGCTTGTATCAGAAATAATGTGGCCAGCAAGAGTAGGGAAGCAATCATACCCCTGTACTCATCACTGGTGAGGCCACACCTCAAACACTGTTCAGTTCTCACTACAAGAAAAGACATTGAGGTGGTGGAGCCTGCCCAAAGAAAAGCAATGAAGCTGGTGAAGGGACTAGAGAACAAGTCTTATGAGGAGCATCTGAGGGAATTGGGGTTGTTAGTTTGGAGAAGAGGAGGCTGAGGGGAGACCTGATTACTCTCTACAAGTTCCTGAAAGGAGGTTGTAGTGAGGACAGTGTTGGTCTCTCTTCCGAAGTAACAAGCAATAGAACAAGAAGAAACAGCCTCAGTTGCACCAGGGGATGTTTAGATTAGATATTAGGAAATATTTCTTCACCAAAAGTGTTATCAAGCATTGGAACAGGTTGCCCAGGGATGTGGTGGAGTTCCCATTCCTGGAGGTATTTAAAAGACATGTAGATGTGGCACTTAGGGACATGGTTTAGTCGTGGACTTGGCAGTGTTAGGTTTGCAGTTGAGCTCTATGAACTTAAAGCTCTTTTCCAATCTAAATGATTCTATGACTCTGATTTCATGGACAGGTTTTCCAAAAGCTTGTTAATTTGATATGCCTTGATAATCCATTAGTCAAGAAAATACTTAGGTTGCAATCATGTCAGATTTTTCTGGAATAACACTTCAGAGTGAGCCTATCTGGATGTGAAGATTTTTTTAATGACGTGGTAGAAGAGGAAAGAACAGAAGCTGCACAATCAACTCCAGAAGTTTAGACATCTGCCAACAGAAAAAAAAGCAGGATAGTGGAGTAGGAAAAGGTTTCATCCTGAAGATCAGAAAAAAAGAAATAAGACAATGAAGTGGGAATAGAATAAATACATAATGTGAGAGAGGCAGAAAAAACATGCAAAAAATAAAATATTGTGGAAGGTGGAAACTAGAACCTGAAAGGAAACGATGTTGATGTACCAAAGACTTAAGAAATATCCATATTTCTCACTTTTAGAGAAGCAGGAGATAGGGTGATTTGAAGACTCTAAGGAGGATGGGGGACCTAAGACTATTACAGGTACCAGAATGGGGTAGATTGATGATTGGGAACATTTGACAGGATAAGTAGAGTCCTGTCACTCAGGAAGGTCTAGGGAGAAGATAAATCATCTTGAGGATCCAATATACAGATGTTCCTCTGTGTGAGAAGGATTTCACTGGAGTCTGTCTTTAAAAAATTTAAGAAAGTTAAAAAGTTGTCCCTGTATACCCTATATCAGTATTTTTTTTCCTAGTGTAATTAATTTGGTAGTTAATCATACACTCCGAATCAACAAACTGTTCCAGCAAAAGTTTGTAACGCAAATTTAGTCTGAAAATGTTACTTCTTTTAAGTGTTATCTTCACTTGAGCAAAACAACAGATCAATAGGAATTTTGCTTGCTGCCTTAACCCTGAGGTTATTTATCTTCTAAAGGGAGAAATCTGCCTCGGAGAATGGGCTGCCTTCAGCCCAGCAAAGCACTAGTTTTTGTTCTGGTAATACCAAGATTTCCTACAAACAGTCCAATACTTCATTGTTGTTATGCTCAAAATCTTGTTTATATGCAAAGAGGAAACATACATTATGTATATAAAAATATGTACAAAAAGCCAAGAATTTATTGTCAGTATGACTGAAGTCTTAATAGTATAATTCAAGAATTATGAGTCTAGATCTAATTGTTACAGGAAAAAAGGAAGAAAAATAATGCAGTTAAAACTATTATACCTTAGTTTCTACCTCTTGTCCTGGAGCTATGCTCATCCTACCAGTGCTCCTCTGGGTCCTAAGGTCAGGAAGGGTCATGCTGGTGCTGAGAAGGGGTATGTGTTACAGTCTTCAGCATCTGGAGTCCTTCGCTGGCAGGATTATGATGCTGAAGTTGACCACTGCTTCTTCCTTGGTCTAGGATTCACTTTGGTAACATACTTCACACCTTTCTGTTTCTTCACTGTTCTGCAGTTCCATGTTACATCCAAGTTTACTGTATACGGTGCCTTTTGCATATGTTAAATACTATTTTGTGTTGTCTTTGACTATCCTAAAACCCATTCTGTCCAGGTCTGCATTTCTGTAAGGGACCATGGGTGAACTGTGTATAGCCGTGGGGCCTCCGGGGCCATTCTGTGTGGGCATCACCTACCGATCTAGGCATGGACACCTGGTCAATTAAAGAAACTGCTGTCACAGCTAAACCAAGAAAAATGAAGATCCAGGCAGGTCATGAAAAGTTAATACAGAGCAGGAATGACAAACCTCAGTCTGGAGGCCTTGCAAACTCAGTACAGTGCTTGTGGCCTGTTACTAGCAATGGCAACGCCTTGCAACAGGGCTACAGGTTTACATTGTACAGGCAGTAATCAGAGGGGACCAAGAGATGATCCCCAGGCACTGGCTTTCTGACTAAAGCACATGCTTAAATTTCAGAACGTAAAGCAGTGTTACCCGTTTCAGTTCTAGCAGTGAAGTCTGCTGACATCATGCCACTGCTTATGTGCCTCAGTAAATACTGCTATAATATCAGTGAATAACACTTTATTGCTGTAATTGAAACCAGAAGCTTAGACTTAAGCATATTCTTTAAAGACTTTTACTTTAAAAAGTGTTCAGTATAACACAGCATTAAAACTGATGAAAAAGAATATCCTCACAGTTTCTCATTAGTGCTGGATTACAGTAAGGATTTTTGTGACCATGTTAAAAATACTGTTGGTTGAAGATGGAAGAACAGTTTTCATGATGCAAAAGTCAAAATTTCCACCTCCTTTGAAAGAGGATTTATTTTTTAAGTGAAATTTTGAAACAATATTTTTCCGAAAGACTGATGTCAGTCTTTCTCTTCCTCTCTTTCTATTTACATCCTCTGAGGATCCCTTTGTCTAACAGTTTTTGGGGTTTTTTTTCTCCTAAAAATTAGTAGGGAAAAGATAAAGCACAAGTAATTAAAAAGTAAAAAGTATTAGAAAAGTAAAAATTGTTAGAAATGTTCTCTTTTTTCCTTTAATAAATAAAAAAAAAAAAAAACTGTTTGAAAAAGAACACCTGTTTTAAAATATTTTGAAACACATTTAGTCATAAAAATTACACATTCTTATGCCATTCTCAAATTCCATTAAAAAATCCCATTGCTCATTTCTTATAAATAAATTCTCTGCTTAAGTGACAGACAGTACTTCAGACAGTGTAAAACATTAAGGCTGTTACAACTAATGGGCTTCCTTTATGTAGAATACACTTATTTACAGTATTTAAGGACTAGCTTATGCTACCTGAACATTTTCTTTTTGATGGACATATAAAATACACTGGAGTGTATGGGTATATATACATAACATTCATATGTAAGGTGAGAGGAGAGAAAGAAAGAGAGATTGTACAGATTACACGTGCCTTTTTGAGAAGCTTTCCAATCTTTCCAAAAGGTGTTGTAAAATTATGGGGAAGAGCATTTGCAGTTTAAATTCTTCTCCTCTTATTCTATAAATATGAGAAAAATTAAGGTGAATGATTACAATCAACATGAGAAATTTGGGAAAATAAGCCAACTAAACTGCAAGGCAGCAGAAGTATTCACAGTTAAGCAGAAGGTACAACAAGATATTTTATTTTCTGTTTTAAAACTGCCTGGTAGTTTGCCATTACACGCTAACTGATTGAGCGTATACAGCTTGTATAGAATCAGCTGATGTTTAAGGGGTGACTTGCAGAAATTAAGATGATTAACTACTCGTAGCAAACATACACTTCTGGCCATGGCAACTGTAATGCAAATGCCAGAAAGAGAAAGCACTCTGAAGAATGCCAAGGAGTTCTGTTGCACTCACTTAGGAAGAGTAATTAGACAGTTCCACTTAGCTCACAGAAAAATTCTGTTCTACCTTGCAATACATGATTTAAATAAGCTCATAAAGGAGCCTACTAAGCAGTTGTTGACATTAAGCAGAATGTGGTTTTCAGCAAGTTATGTTTCCTTTGCCTATTTATACATTCCCAGCATGACTGAAAGATACATAAACTGAAGTTTATTATGGTGCATATTAAGCACAACCCTACAAATGGACTAATACACAAACACTGAAAAATACTTGCAAGCTAAGAGAACTTGCCATTAAAATTACTGGAGTATAGCTCATAGTAGATTGACATTAGATGAGATAAAAGTTATGTAAAACCTTAAGTCTCTAGAGCAAGAGAATAAACCCTGCAGTTTAATACAGAATCTGACAGCTGGTTTACCACTAGATTTTGAAAATTTCCATCAAGCAATATATCATTTGTGCCACATGCTATTTTATCTCAACTTTTTAAAAACAAATCCTACCTAGAATCTTGTGAGATGTTTTAGTAATTAAACTGTATAGTTATCTCAGAAACTAATCCAGAGCCTGTCATTCTGGTTAAGTATCCTAATAGTAAGCTGGAAACAAGTGAAAATGCTCAGTGGTGGCACGATTGAAGAGGTGACACAGGTTAAAATAACTGGATTGAATAGTAGTCTTATAATAAAATTTTGATTCATAACTAGATCTATATACAGACATGTTGAGTGTTTGGATGCATGCATCTTATCATACACTCTCATGGCAGCAGGACTCTAAAGTCTTTGGTTGATTTAGGAGTCATAAAATGTAAGAGGGAAGGATACCTTGTCCCTTAAAATCCAGAGGTCCCTAACCTCTTTCTCCAAATCTGGCTCTTCAAGCCTACTCAAGACATTTCCTGAAGTGATCTGGACCTTGACTGTTGTTAAAGTCTGCTCAATTATTTATTTCTCAGATCCTACCATCAGCAACATATTGTATAATGTTTCCACATTATATCACATGTGCCCAGTCAGACAGCCACCAAAATACCTTTACAATACAACTTGACATCAAACCCTCTGTTCATAGACATGCGCCACCATATGAACCCATTTGTGTATTGTACTTCAAGTATAATCATACTGCCACTGAAGTTCATGGAATCATGTAAATATGCAATTCAACTGTTTTGATAGTGCGTTCCAGTCAGGTGCTATAACACCCAGCCCACCCTGGCTATATTGCTGGCAATTTCAAATGGATCTGAGATCACAGATCAAAGAGCAAGCTGACATTTCACTATTTCATTTTTCAGTTCTCTTACCAGATTTCCAAAGTTAATCTCCAAATGAGCAATCAAGATATTGGCTGCTGTTTCTTGATGAACAGGGAGTTTATATAACTGAATGAGGGGATCCCAGAGAACACATGACAGTATGGTATGGTTTAATGTTAGCCAACAACTAAACACCACACAGCCGCTCTCTCACTCCCCCTGCCTTGGTAGGATGCAGGAGAGAATCAGAAGAGTAAAAGTGAGAAAACTCATGGGTTAAGATAAGAACAGTTTAATAATTGAAATAAAGTAAAATAATAGTAGTAATAAGAATAACATACAAAGTGATGCACAATGCAATTGCTCACCACTCGCCAGCCAATGCCCCGCCAGTCCCCAAGCAGCAATAGCTGCCCCCCCCGGCCAACTCCCCCCAGTTGATATACTGAGCGTGATGTCACATTATATGGACTAGCCCTTTGGCAGGTTTGAATCAACTATCCTGGCTGTGCCCCCTCCCAGCTTCTCGCTGGCAGGGCATGAGAAGAAGAGTCCTTGACTAGTGTAAGCACTACATAGCAACAACCAAATTATCAGTATGTTATCACATTATTCTCATACTAAATCCAAAGCACAGCAGCATACTAGCTACTAGGAGGAAAATTATTCCAGCCGAAAACAGGACACAATATTGTAGGACCAGCCACTAGCAGTCTTGTACATGCCTAAAATAAGTATAACAGCTTATACCAGAAAAGAGCTGCAAGAACCAGTGAGATATGATGTATAATGCTGGGACATTGCTAATAAGGCAATTTTTTGAACTTCCACATGCAAGTAGCAACGAATGCAATGAAACTGCAGTCTGAATTCAAGAATGTCCTTAAATTCAGATATAAAATATTTACAAACATTTGGCTATTTGTTTATTTATTGCACATGCAGTCAATTTAATTAGCACTCTTAGTGATTAAAATAGTTTACTAACCTGTTTTTAAATTCTCTATACCAGAAAATCACTGCCACTAAGATGAAGAAAAATTACCCAAAGCATTATATACTAGATAATATCTATGCTCACCCAGGCTACCTTTCAGGACAGCACTGAAATTTAATTTACACTTTGAAGTCCAATGCATTCGAAAACCCTTTCCCTCCTAAATTCTGAGTACTGCAATGCAAGCCCGCTATGTCTGGCCCAAGAATAAAACCCAGATTTCTAAGTCATATCTCACAGGTCTACTCACTTGTTGCAGTTTAAGCCCAGCTGGCAACTAAGTACAGCACAGCCATTCGCTCATCCACCCCCGGTGGAATGAGAGAAAGAATCAGAACAGTAAAAGTGAGAAAACTCATGGGTTGAGATAAAGACAGTTTAAATAGTAAAGCAAGAACCATGCACACAAGCAAAGTAAAACAAGGAATTCATTCACTACTTCTTATGGGCAAGCAGGTGTTCAGCCATCTCCAGGAAAGCAAGGCTCCATCACACATAACAGTTGCTTGGGAAGACAAATACCATTACTCCAAATATCCCCCACTTGCTTTTTTTTTTTTTTTTTTTTTCCCCCCCAAGCTTTATATTGCTATGCATGTCGTTACATCATGTGGAATACCCCATTGGTCAGTTGGGGTCAGTTGTCCCAGCTGTGTCCCCTCCCAAATTCTTGTGCATCCCCAGCCCACCTGTTGGTTTGTTGGTGTGAGAAACAGAGAAGGCCTTGACTCTGTGCAAGCACCACTCAGCAATTAAGATAACATCCCTGTGTTATCAACACTGTTTTCAGCACAAATCCAAACCATAGCCCCATACTAGCTACTATAAAGAAAATTAACTTTGTCCCAGCCAAAACGAGCATATCACTCTTTTATTTTTGTGCACTGCCTTCAGTCAGTCACAGAAACAGCCTCAGTGCCTCAGGTTCAAATTAGTCTTCCTGGTGATTTTTTCTGANCATTATATGGACTAGCCCTTTGGCAGGTTTGAATCAACTATCCTGGCTGTGCCCCCTCCCAGCTTCTCGCTGGCAGGGCATGAGAAGAAGAGTCCTTGACTAGTGTAAACACTACATAGCAACAACCAAATTATCAGTATGTTATCACATTATTCTCATACTAAATCCAAAGCACAGCAGCATACTAGCTACTAGGAGGAAAATTATTCCAGCCGAAAACAGGACACAATATTGTAGGACCAGCCACTAGCAGTCTTGTACATGCCTAAAATAAGTATAACAGCTTATACCAGAAAAGAGCTGCAAGAACCAGTGAGATATGATGTATAATGCTGGGACATTGCTAATAAGGCAATTTTTTGAACTTCCACATGCAAGTAGCAACGAATGCAATGAAACTGCAGTCTGAATTCAAGAATGTCCTTAAATTCAGATATAAAATATTTACAAACATTTGGCTATTTGTTTATTTATTGCACATGCAGTCAATTTAATTAGCACTCTTAGTGATTAAAATAGTTTACTAACCTGTTTTTAAATTCTCTATACCAGAAAATCACTGCCACTAAGATGAAGAAAAATTACCCAAAGCATTATATACTAGATAATATCTATGCTCACCCAGGCTACCTTTCAGGACAGCACTGAAATTTAATTTACACTTTGAAGTCCAATGCATTCGAAAACCCTTTCCCTCCTAAATTCTGAGTACTGCAATGCAAGCCCGCTATGTCTGGCCCAAGAATAAAACCCAGATTTCTAAGTCATATCTCACAGGTCTACTCACTTGTTGCAGTTTAAGCCCAGCTGGCAACTAAGNTATCACTCTTTTATTTTTGTGCACTGCCTTCAGTCAGTCACAGAAACAGCCTCAGTGCCTCAGGTTCAAATTAGTCTTCCTGGTGATTTTTTCTGAAATGGTGCATGCCTAAGCAGCACTTCAGTATAACATATTAAAAGATTCTCCTTTTGGCAATAACATTGTCCAAAGACTGTACTCTAACAAACACAATCTCTTCACTTCCTTTAGGAGGTGCAGTTGCCAGCTGCTGTTCTACTTCTGTCTGAACTTCAGCATTTTATCCTGTAGAGATAGTCTTTATAAGTCTATATTAATGCCATTATGCAAAAACCAAGCATTCTAAATTATAATTTACGGCTATGACTAATATGGCAGCAGACACTCATTGACTGGAGCAGAGAAACTGTATAAGGAAGGTAGAAAAAGAAATTGGTTATTGTGATTTGGTACTGTTTTTAAAACCTCATGAAACAATTGTGTTTGTAAGGGACATTCTGCGAAGAATGAGGAAAGGTAAAATGCCACAGTGTGCATTTTTTTTTTAACATTGTCCTAAAGGATAGTAGAAAGAGAAGGACGAGGGTGATTAAGAAATATGTACTAAATATAGAACATCTTATCTAATATACCTACTCTGAAAACAGGAAGTTTCACATTAGCGCAAATGCGTTCTGTTAGTGAAAGCTCAATCATTTTCTGCCAGTGAAAATTAAATGATATGGACTACATGCGCACAATTCAACAAAGCAACATCCCAAATAGAAATTGACAGGAATTGATAATCTTTTCTAATGCTAGGAAGAGAGATGACTGATTAAATCTTTTTATTAATAACAGTCACATTTTTAATTCTGTACAGTGAAGGACTTTTTAGTAGGGAAACTCTGTTACGGCAAAACTGGATAAGATCTCCTAAAGATGACATTGATGCAGCTTTTCATATATTGTTTGAGGGGAAAAAGTTTGAGAAGAGAAATATCTCTCTATTAATTAACCTAAGAAATATAAACAAACACTTCCAGAAAGTTAACAGTATTTTTAAATCAGCTCATGGAGGCTCTACAATTTCTTGTCCAGTGTGGCAGATTGATGTTACATTCACTGGCACTGCCAGTGGAAGGAATAAACCTGGTGCTCAGTGGTGACAAGAAGGCACGCCTACATGAGTTGTATCTTGCAGAGCTGTGTTCAGCTGCTGGACAGGCTTTAGACATTTCACATGCACGTCTGGTGGACACTGTATAAGACTGTCTAAATCACTTGAAAGGGATCCAGCTTTTCTGCCTGACCAGGGTAGCAGCTTTTCTTTCAACACCTGTAACCTACTCCCTTAACAAGTACTGTATCCTAAGACTTGCTTAGAAGTACTGTCTTCGTTTATAGTAAGTTTACCTGCTGCAGATCAAATGACGTGAGCAAGGTTAGGATGCATCATCGCTACAGAGGCAATGAAGCCAAATAAGGTGGTAGTTCTGGTGCAGGTTATGGCTTGTGCTACAAGATGTTTCTGAGGAGGGCGAATTTTAGTGAATGCCTTATGTTGGGCCTTGTATGATGTGACGGCAAGCCTGAGGAAGGCCTTTCCCCTCTGGCAGGCACAAGCGTACATCCCTGCCACAAGGATAAAACAGCTGAAGGATAATTTCCAGCTCCAGGCAGAATTGGAACAGAGCTGTACAATGGGGATCCCTGCACTCTGACTGAAATAATCATGCTTTACAAAAATGCCATATGGATATTTTGTCTTCCTCACATTAACTCTGATTGGTTGACAAACATTTTAACTAACAGAATGAGAAAGATTTGCATAATTACACTATATTTTTTAAGATCTATGCAAGGAATATGCAAATTTTGGTTTGGCTTCTAGTATAACTTTGCTTTTATTGGCTCATCTTTTTATATCTCCCAGGCTGTTGCCCAGCAACAAAAATGTCATGGAAGTTATTCACATCCATCTAGTGGAAAAGTCTGTCCAAAAGGAGACAAGTTTCAGATAACAAAATAAGTTATCTGAAAAAATCTTTCCTGTCCTAAATGAATGAGATATCTGTCTGTCTATCTATCTATCTATAGTCAGCTGTTACTGTTCTTTCTGTCTCTTTTCTCATATCAGCTGTGCTCACCATTTTTCACTTCAGCAATCGGATACATTTATAGGAGAGGAAGACCTCTATGCCTTGGAGAAAAACAATGTCCTTAATGTTATTTGCTGTATTATTTCATAACAGTAAAGTGGAAGACAAAAAGGAAAAAGGTTTCGATCTGAAAAGCTGATCACAAATTCTGTGCCTAGGGCTGTTCTGAAAGTAAACTTTAAATGTCCAAATCCACACAATTTTGAGACATGAAAATCTGGACTTTAGTTAAATCAGATACAAATCCTCATTGGATAATGTCAATAACAGCGAGTCATAATATTTCATCTGTTGCTTCACATCTGAAAACAGTGAAAACCACTGGACTTATTGATAATGACTCGCTTAATAAACAAATATGTACATTAAAGAAACCTACCTCAAAACTTGCATTTACCACCAAGGCAGAAAACATGAAAGGAATACAATAAAACCTATAACAACAAAGATGTCTGCTGAAAATACCACA
>VZTL01039668.1:2153-13447 GCA_013400535.1 Scopus umbretta
AGTAACCATTTGACAACAGGCTCCCTAAACAATTCAGCCCATGATAGTCTCATTACAAGCTAACATATTCTCTCACACGTCTGAACCAAACCACTGAGAAAGTAATAAGTGATCATTCATAGATGCAGACTGGTAGCTAATAGCATCCTCACTTACCTTCTAAACACTGAGCACAGTTAAAATAAATTCAGGATCTATGCATGCGGAAAACTCGATTGCAGTCGCTTCGGAGATTGAAGCAAAAATGGAAGCATTCAGAATTGCTAGCGTAAAATCCAAATAATGACCTATGATAGATGTCAGCCTGAGAAGACAACACGTCCCCTGTAATCATCTTAAAGTGACTTTGTCAAGGTGTTCAGGGCCCACACCCCAGCAAATATATGTAATTCTGTCCGAGTAGATGTACTATACAACTGAGTGCTGAAGCTAGGTAGGAAAGCCTCTCCCGGTGAGGCCTCGGGAGCTGTGTGTTGTTTCCTTTTTTAGACACGTCTGGGCTTCAGTCCCTGTTGTGTTACTGGAGAAATATGCCAATGCATCTACTGGATACAAAGAGCATAATGGAAAGCCAGACGAAGGTGAATGTGCCGCTCTGTGTTCCTCTACTGATGTTGTCAAGGCTTCCAGGACCCATTTAAAAAGGGAAATATTTTAGAGGTCCATTTTTAAATTATTTTGAAATTATTTTAAAAAACCAAACAGGTAAAGAAAGGCCTGTTTACACTTTGCAGATTCCTTTGGCTGTGGTAGATGCTTCAAATCGCTGGCATTTTGGAAACTACCCCTTCGAACTTGTCATGCTTGACCTGCGACGGCTTCTTTGCACAGGGCAACAGCACGGATGTGCTGCAGGTGCGTTACATGGGTACACCCCAGGTGGCCAGGCAAAATAAGAGAGCTGTCACAAGTTCTGCAGTGCACGGAAATGGTGATTTTATGGATAGTACTATATGGTGATTTATTAAAAGCTCTGAAACTCCAGCAGCTTTTACTATATCATCATAAAACAACACTCCTGTATAGTACATTAAGCTGGGTAATTCGGTTGGTTCTTCACCAGGGCTGGCAAAAGTATATTTAAGATTTCTTCATGTGGGCTGGTGAGCTCAAAATGCCGTTACTCTAAGCAGATTATCAAGAGGGTGGAAAAAGCCACCTGGTCAGCACAGTGTGGATGTTTTGCAGGGTAGGGGAACCTGGTATGGAAGGGAAAATGCAGCTTTTGGCTACATCAGTCAGTGCCGATGGCTTACACACCTGGAGTGACTCTACTGTCAACACCAGCGAGAATAATGGCAGAATTTGTCTCTCTGAGTTTAATGATTAGGGCAGGTAATTAGAGCTCATCGGTTCCTGCCTCTGCCATGCTATTGACTAGCCATGGAACATTTGGGTTGTAGCTTGACCTCTTTATGCCCTAATTTTCCCTTCAATAGCAGGGGAATACTAGCTGTTTTGTTGAGGTGTTGTGACGCTCAGTTAATTGAGGGAACATGCCAGATGCGTTGAAAACGGTATTCAGAGTGCAGCGTTATTAGGATGTATACAAGTCTACATTTTGGGAAACATTTAAATTCCACCTCTTAAATATCCTTTGCAAATGGAACTTGCAAAAAAGCAGGGCGAGCACTGCTAACACAGCTTTGCCACACACTGTCAAGTGCTTATAAACTCTATTTATAGCTACAGTTAAAGATTCAGATATGCAAGTACTCCATTAAAAGACCACATTAATGAGCCCTTAGAGAAAATATCTCACAAAGCCTTTTGAGCTCGTAACTGCTGGGTTGTACAGGGCTTCTTGCTTGTTAACATTCATAAAATATAAATACTGTATACTAAACACCAGCACTTTGTGGATTGCAGTGACTTATCTCCCCATCAACAATGTAACTTATGCATGTGGAGAGGCAGGAGCGTCGGTGGGGCGGCAGAGCTCCGCTGCAGGCTGTCAGTCGGCAGCAGTCACTCACACGCCGCCTTATCTGGGGGCCTTTCTTCCCAGTGCAAAGCCGAGTGTCAGATTGACTCGCAGGTCACTATCTGTGAGTATAATTTCGGAGAGAACAATCAAACCTATTAGCTGAGAGTGGCAGAGCTGGGCCTTCTTGCAGCCGCAGCTCCAGAGTGTGGCAGGTATTCGGAGCGAAATCTAATAGATAAAAGTCACAGGAGATTTTTGTTTTTTTTTTTCCTTTGACATAAGCTAGCTGATGAGAAGTGTCATCTGAGAGAGAAAAAAGTTGCTATATTTGATTTGTCATTATTTCCCCGTTGTCCTTTCCTGTCTGTGATTATGCAGTTCCCATTTTCTCGTTCTTTCCTCTCACAGAATCCCATATTTTAGGTTGTGACAGATGCTCTTGCTTAAACATTTTTGATACCTTTTATCTGCAATTGCTTTATCAAGTCTGCGCTGTGCAAACAAATATCACTTGAGCCCATTTAAGAATAATTCTCTTTAACCCTTAATACTGCATTTCCATCTATCCATGAGTTGCAAAGTGCTTGAGCACTGGAGAAAGCCGTTTCTGTTTTCATACTGGCTCTCCGCAAGCTGAAGAAACTGAGGTAGGGAAAGATGAAGTGACTGGTTGGATGCTCTTTGCTGGCACTTGTTATCAACCACTCTATGTCCTTTTCTTTGTGCTTTTGGTCCTGTTGCCTTTCAACAGAAGGTGCCCTCCTGGAAGGAACAATTCTGCTCCTGAAATGAAAAATAAGGACAGCAGGCTTTAAAAAGCTTCAGGGCAGTTCTTACTGTTCAAATGTGTCATTGATTTCAATAGTGCATTAGCAGGCTTGTTAGGCAGGATCTAGAGTGTTTTATTTTATGGTGGTGAGCACCTGATTGTTCAAAATATTAGCATCTTATTGTAACAGCAAACTGGCTAGCGCCATAAACTGCCCGGCGCTGTGACTGCTGCATGATTACCGAGTGCCAGATGAAACAGGGTCATTCGCAATCAACTGGCAATGTAGGCGAAGGCAGGGCTGTGGCACCATGATGGACTGCCTTCCTGCTGCTCTCCTCATTAATTTCCCTTTATCTGTCTGTCTGTCAGCAGAGCATTGCTGTCTGTCTCGTGTTCTGTGCGTGAGCTCCTGCTGAATCCCTCACACTGGGCACCGCTGCATTTCTACCCATCTATAGGTGAAAGTCTGATGTCACCTGTGCTGATAACCTGGGAGAGAGAGAGAAAATATCCCACGGCCTGAGGGGCAATACACTAAGCTGGCAGGCTTGGGTGGGCTTTCCCTGGCCTGGCTTGGGGACCCTGGCCCCCTGTGCAGCGAGCTGGTGGTCCTGGTCTCAGGGTGGTCAATGGGGATGGAGTCAGTGCATCAGCTGGCCAGATGGACATCCTCTTTGTAGGATGAGGTGAATGTCTATCATGACTCCACTGGCTATGCAGACTGATCTCCACTACCTAAAAGGGGAGCATGATCCCTGGTTTCCAGGTTCCTGTTCAAATGCATGGTGAAATCTTATGGTGTGGAACAGTTTTAACAGCAAAGATTGAGAGAAATTCAGTTCAGAGCATGTGTCCCTCTACGTGTTGCCAGATAAACCCCTCAGGGAGCTGTGGATGAGAAAGCCGCCAGGAACGGGCTGTACCCTGACTTAAGGGTTTTGGTCAGCCACAGGTGGCCTACAGTCCTGAATGTGTGCACCTGCAGGCATGGCCCGGGTGGGCTTCCCCTTTGGGCTGTGTTGGCAGAGAACGTGCATCCTCAGGGAGCGGGCAGGAGAGCAAAGGCTGGGGAAATGGTGGGGGCTGGAGGGGACTTTGGTTTTGTAACCCACCGTATCAGCACCAGCAGGGGTTTTGTGTCTTTCTGGGCAGAAATGGCTCTGTGGGGTTTCAGCAGGGTAAGTATTAGGATATGTGAGTCTTACGGTCTTCCAGAAGCAGCTGGCAGGGAGCTGGGGGCTTACAACAGTGGCTGCCTCTTACAGCCACTGGGGATTGAGTGTTTAGGAGGTTCACCACCTCCTTTTTTGCATCTGTGTAGGAAACGAATTCCCACCATTGAGGAATTAAATACTTTAAACCACTACAAAGCAAAGGGGTCATATCCATGTCCTCCATGCTTTAGGTGGTGCAGGAAAACAAAGCAAGCTGAAAAAAAACCTGCTGTCAGAGTCCGGGGGCTGCCTTGCTAGACATGATGCTGGCTGCAGGCTGGCCCAGCCTTCAGCTGTGTTAATTAAGTACATATACATTAAGCTTCTGTGTGACAGCAAAGGAGAAGACAAGAGGGAATTATCTGGGCATAAGGAATGAACAAAATGGTGCTGGTGGAGGCAGGACCGGTGTTTACATCAAGGGGGCTGGAAAGCTTCAGAAAATGGGAAGCTTCTGAAAGGAAGGCAGTCGAGCTTCTGAAAAAAGGAATAACTTAAAGAATCAGAAAACTGTTTTCATTTTCAGCTTAATTACAGTTAGGCACTTAAGTGTATTCACAAACATGGATCTTAACTTCTGTGCCTTGGTTTCCCTCTGCATAAAGTGTAAAAAATAACACTTTCTTTACTCACAGGGTAGTGTGAAAACAAGCTCGTTCATATCTGGGAAGCGCTGATATGCTATATGGGAACTATAGCAAAGACTATGAATATATAGTTAAAGCTGTGGGCTTGCATTACAGCACTTAGCATCTGCCCAGATACAGTGTGCATCATGTAGAAGGGCTAACAGAGGGGGATACGAAAACACAGGCCAAAGTTAATGAGTTCTAAGAACAGGAACTTGTGACTCCCCAAAATTAGAAGTGCAAAAGCTTTGAACTCACCGAAAACACTGAGAGATATATGTATTCTTAAGCAAACAGCAAAAGACAGTGAAGAGGTAGGGGAAATACTCAAAGGTATGGTCCATGGAGTTCGAGAAATCTGTATACCATTGAAAAATAAATCTACTTGGAGTAGAAATGACCATTGTGGATGACCGGGGAAATACAAAGAGCAATAAAGAGAGAAGAATATGAGACCTATAAATCAGCAGGGTCAGCACTGCAGGAATGGGTACAAGAGTTTATTATGAAAGAATGCAAGAAAATGATCCAAAAAGCTGAGACAGGAAAAGAAGATGGGAAAAGATGTGAACACAGTAAAAATTTTTATAAATTTGGTATATAGGAAGCCAAAGGTTACTCAGGGAGACAGCCGTCACCTTCCTGAGCAACAGGGAGGTTATCTTGACAAAAAGGGGAATATTACCAGGAAAGTGAATTACTACTTCTACCTCAGTATTCAGCAGGGAGAGTTGGAAAGTCTGTCACAATTTCTATGTTTTCCAAGGACAGAAAATAAGCAATCATTAACTATAAAGGCTACCAGAGAATTAAAAAATTGAATAAAGCCACCAAAATAAAGAACTATGAAACATTAGGGAAGCATTGTGCCCCTTTTTAAAAAGGAAGAAAGGAGGACCCTGGGAACTACTGACCTGTCAGCCTCACCTCTGTGCCTGCGATGATCATGGAACAGATCCTCCTAGAAGCTCTGCTAAGGCACATGGAGGACAGGGAGGTGATTCGAGACAACCAGCATAGCTTCATCAAGGGCAAGTCCTGCCTGACCAACCTAGTGGCTTTCTATGAAGGAGTGACTGTATCAGCAGATAAGGGAAAAGCAATGGATGTCATCTATCTGGACTTCTGTAAAGCCTTTGACACGGTCCCCCACAACATCCTTCTCTCTAAATTGGAGAGATACGGATCTGATGGGTGGACTGTTTGGTGGATAAGGAATTGGTTGCATGGTCGCATCCAGAGGGTGGTGGTCAATGGCTCAATCTCCAAATGGAGACCAGTTACAAGTGGTGTCCCTCACAGGTCTGTAGTGGGACCAGTGCTGTTTAATATTTTCATCCATGACATAGACAGCGAGATCAAGTGGACCCTCAGCAAGTTTGCAGATGACACCAAGCTGAGTGGTGCAGCTGACATGCCAGAAGGATGGGATGTCATCCAAAGAGACCTGGACAAGCTGGAAAGGTGGGCTTGTGTGAACCTCATGAGGTTCAACAAGGCCAAGTGTGAGGTCCTGCACCTGGGCTGGGGCAACCCTCAATATCAATACAGGCTGGGGGATGAAGGGATTGAGAGCAGTCCTGTGGAGAAGCACTTCGGGGTACTGGTGGATGAAAAGCTGGACATGAGCCAATGATGTGCGCTTGCAGCCCAGAAGGCCAATCGTATCGTGGGCTGCATCAAAATAAGTGTGGCCAGCAGGTCAAGGGAGGTGATTCTGCCATTCTACTCTGCTCTGGTGAGACCCCACCTGCAGTACTGCATCCAGCTCTGGAGCTATCAGCACAAGGACATAGAACTTTTGGAGTGGGTCCAGAAGAGGGCCACAAAAATGATCCAAGGGGCTGGAGCACCTCTCCTATGAGGACAGGCTGAAAGAGTTGGGGTTGTTCAGCCTGGAGAAGAGAGGGCTGCAGGGGGACCTTATTGTGGCCTTTCAGTTCTTAAAGGGGGCCTATAGGGAAGATGGGGACAATCTTTTTAGCAAGGCCTGTTGTGACATGACAAGGAGTAATGGTTTTAAACTAAAGGGTTGGGCTAGATGACCTCTAAAGGTCTCTTCCAACCCAAAGCATTCTATTTGTTTCATTGTTTACTCCTCAGATTTATTTTTAAAAATAGATGGCAAAGGAATGAAATCAGCAGGGAAACTTAAGCTGGCTATGGGAGAGGTATCTGGGAAATTAAGAATAGACATTGTTGCATCCCAAATGTTTAAAGGAGAGTTATGGGGGAAGAAGTGTCTAAAAGGTCCAGGGAGCACTCAAGACAGCTGGTTATCCTCACTAGAAAGAGAGATACACTGGAAACCAATTATTTTACTTCATTAAATAAAAGAAGAAAAAGAGGGAGTTAAGAGAAATAAAAAATGAATTTTAGCATCTTCAGGTTTCAAGAGTGCAGGGGTTTGATGCTCCATGAGACATCATTGTGTAAGATGGGAGGTATGGGACTGAGTATCTAGATGCTGGGCTTGATTACAGAGTCCAGGTGGTGATAAAAAAAAATTGTAGAGGTTGTTTAGGGTAGAAGGTGTCTAATGGAATGAGATGCTTTTCTACTGAACTCTCTTAGCACTGCATGGCTATCACTTGGAAGAAAGAGCACAAGAAAGATAGGACATCAAAGAAAGGTATAACTGAGAGCGAAGAGGAGGAAGGCTTTTGGAAGTGAAGGATGTTTGTACTGGTATTTGGAATTTAACCTGAAAAAATGTGAAGCTGGGAAAAAGAAAGTCAGGGTAAAGGTGCCCTAAGGAGATAGCTGGGGCAAGTCAGCATAGGAAAAACATCTGAGGATGGCAGCCAAATTTCTGTTTGTGTTCCTTTTTAAGGTTCATGGAATGAAAGCAGTAGGTGTGAACATTGCAACTTCTAATTTTTATAGACTTTGATGGAGTTCATAATCTTAACACATGCATTTACAGTGCATAAGGAGACACAGCTACCTAGCAATGGGACCCAAAGCTTGTTGCACGCTAGGTGAGCAAATAACCTACAAGAAGTGCTGCAGATACCAAGTGACATACGGTGGTTCAGCACCTATTTCCACGGGGTGTTTGCTGCCATAGAACTGGAGCCTGGCTGGAGCTGGGTCGCAGGTGCTCCTTTCGGCTGACTTCTCACAGCCTCCTGTTATGACAGTAATTAGAGCATACAGCTGGGATGTGGGGAAATTGAGTTCAAAGCTTGCTCTCCCTTCCTGAAGGAGTTTCAGCCCGTAGCTTTCCTGTGTAATACCTTCTTGGATTAGGCTTTTCGGATTCCTCCTGAGGAAAGCTATTCTAATTTGTAACCGGTCCACAGAAAGAACAAGAGCTGAGGGAGCTGATGGCCTGGCAAGGCTGCTCTGTGTGGCCCAGGTGCCCCTCTGTTCATATTTCAGCATGACATGAAAAGTGGGATAGAGTCAACATGTAATGTTGAAGTTTTGGGTTCCAGCATTCATCTACAGAAGAAGGGAGGCTGCAGGGAGGTAAGTAAGGGAAAATGGGCAACCTTAACTGCATGTAGACCTCAAGCACAATTTTTCAACGGAAGAATATTCAGATACATAGAGGTAAGGAGAATTTGGAAGAAAACACTACATTGGGTCTTACTGCAGTAGATTATTCCAGATCAACTGACATCTTTCTTTGATGAAATTGAATTATGTCCTAGATAAAGGAAATGCTTAGTCCTCTTGCTTAGAAAATGTAGATGATTGGTGAAGCTGGAGGACCTGAGGATTAAAAGGGGAACTGTGAGACAGAAAAAGATTTGGCGAATGGGGAAATGACAACGGGTAAGTTTGAGAAGAGAGGTAAATGGAGAGCAGTTAACAAAGGAATTTTTCAAGAATGATCTTTGGGACCTCATGACCTTGGTAAAAAAAGGAGGTAATGATGATATTTTCAGCAGCTGATGCCCTGGGGCCCTGTGCTGATCACTGAATGCTTTGGTGTCTATGGAGGCAGGCTGGTGATCCCAGTTAGGCACTGAAGTTAGATGCTCACAGTGAGCTGCCATGAATAGCTTGCTTTCCCCTGGAAGAAATTCTTCCCTTAATGAATGAATTTTACTGTATCAATGTCCCTGTGTATTTCAAATTGGTATTGTTAAGCTGTTACTGTAAATGACTTGTAGACCAAGGTGCAGGGGAAAGTACGAGATGCCAGCTGCATCCTCATGAGTGTTTTCCTGAATCTAGCCCCAAAAAAAAAGATGTCAAAATCTTGATTAACTCTCAACTGTGACAAGGCCAGTAAGGGTTTCTAACTTCTCATCTAACAGCTGCTGGCATTTACGTCTCTTCAGAGCAATTATTTTTGCATTTTTGTGTGCAGATAGGGAGAAATGAAGGATGCTAGAGTTGCATTGCTATGGCTGCAAAGCCTTCCTGAGCGTTAAACTCTTCTGTGCTGTCTAGACGTTTACAGTCAAGACCTTATACTTTCATCAGCAGATGTGGACTTCTCTTCTAGCAGACCTTTACCCTTAGTGAACTCAGGCAGTAACATGTCATGTGTAAACACAAGGCCTGTCCTACACTTAAATGTTACACAAACCTTATTTTGAAATAGGGTTCAGTCTTGATGGACTTACATGGACAAAAAGAGCCCGCCTTCCTCAGTACCGAGGCAAAGTGTCTCTGAGGGGCTGGGATTTGCTAATACAGTCATGCATCCTCAACTTATTGATCAAAATGCATTACAAAACAGCACTCTCTACCATCGTCCTTCTTTTCCTTTTTTTTTTCTTCCTCTCATTAATTTCAGTCATGCAATAAGAAAAACCCAGTTACGTTAATTGGTATGACTCCCCCTCAAGGGCATTGTGAAGCATGAAATAATTCCATTCATTACTGACAATGCAGGGACATGAGTTTTCCCCTTGGGGATCTGTCTCATCTGGTGATTTGGTGACCATACAGAACGGTGATAGGATTAGGGACATATTGTTTTAAAATTAATAGTTTGTTGGTGTAGGGGGGAGGGGCTGGAAGGCGGTGTGGAAAGAGGAAGCTTAAAATTCCAGAGATTACGTTCAACTTTGAGTCTCTCGGAGGCTCATGCATCTAATGGGTATCTACCAGGCAAACCCAGCTTACTGAGACATTGTTAGCCCTGGCTCCTATTTTGTTTCTAAAAGGCAGCCGAGCTGGTCTTTGAAACATGCCACGGACCAGCAGAAAACTAAATTGATGTAAAGCTGGTCAGATTCGTTTCTCCTTTTTTTTTTTATTTTTGGGAGTCAGAATTTCATTTCCCTAAAATGCAGTAAGTGTTCAGACACGAGCTCCCAGGCTGTCTCCAGCTCAGTTCAGTAACAAAGCTGCCGCCACTGGCTTGCTGAGGTTTGTTCTGTGCTCCAACAGGTAGCCTGTAGCCTGCCAAGCAACCACCACAGTCCTAGTGCACAAACGTAGGTGATTCTAGCTGAGGAGGGAGGAAAAAATAATCCTTTTTCTTCTTTTACTTTTCTTTTGCTGAGCTAGCAAAAAAGCATCTATTGCTACTCTTGCTGCATTTGCAACATTTTCATTAGCAAAGGGGTTTTTTTTTGGAAACCAGGCTGCCTTTGTGCAGAGGAAGTGAACCTCCTGATGGATATGTCATTTCCCTTGTTTCCAAACAGCTTCTTGTCTGAACATACAACCTCCACTCGTCTCGCTTCACATCTGGCTATAAAAGAGCAAGGAAGTTTCTGCCAGCTGTTCCTCTGCTCTTTTCCTTGTCGTTCTCAGACAATGTCATCAAATCCTTACTGCAGCTTTAATTTTGCCAGATTAACATGCATACTTTTGGGTATTGTTACTTCTGTGCTCTGGATAGATTTACTGGCTTGACGACATCCTTCCTTACTGCTGAAGAGTAGGTCCAAGCTAACGGTGACCCTCGTTGCATGGGTGTGTTCATTAGCTAATTGCAAAGTACCAAACAGTGTCAGACATGTAGATTGTTGCATCTCTGAGCAGCCTCTGTGCTGAGGATTACTCATGAAAAATAATCAGCAAAATGCGTTGCAGATGAAGGCTATGACACAAGAGATAACCTTGCCATTAAAGGTCCCGTAATGCAAGCGCATCTCCCTCACAGAAATGGAAAGGAGAATAACGTGTCTTTTAACTGAATCAATAGAGATCAATACAAAGACAATAACTCAAGAAATGGATGCATTAACCAGAGAGTAAGAACCAATATACCCCCAAGTTGAGCCATGGCTCTGGTATTAAATGTACTGAGGGGATACTGAGGGGATACAGACCATGTTACTAAAAGCGACTGAAATCATAAGGAAAAAAATTAAACACAAAAATAATTACAGGTTTTCATTTTAATCATGCTGTATGGTAGGAACTGGGATTTGTGGGAGGAGGCACAGGAATAAATTAGCTTTATGATCAGGAGTGAAGGACCTATTTGCTCCTCAGCGTTATCTACAAGTCATCCATCTGTAACAGAGGATGTGACTAACTAACTTGGCAGAAAACGAGCAACATCAGCCAGGGACCGGGTAGTCACCTTCTCCAGGCTACTCTGTGTTGAGGAAAGAGTGAGCTTTCCTGTTGCGTCGAAGTAAAGACTGGGAATATGTATTTCATACATCTAGCCACACGTTTTCAGGGAGGGACTGAAGGAGAGGCGGGGGGGAAGGAAAGAAGAAAAGAAACCCAACCCACAACAGTCCTAGGTTTGATAAGCATTTTGGAAAGGTTTGTGCAGTTGGAGGAATGACATCATACCAAGCTAATATGGACATGCAATTGTCAAA
>VZTL01039668.1:13496-25177 GCA_013400535.1 Scopus umbretta
GGGGGGGGGGGGGGGGGGGCGGGCACGGAAAGGAGGGGGAAATACACAGTAAATGTGGATTCTGACAAGTGCAGCTGCTGCACTGTGGGTATCCTGTGTTGCACAACAGAACTGCTGAAAACAGGGTTCGATAGGACTCTACCCCAAGATTTAGAGATAGCTTCTGACTGTGTACAGCTCCTGCAGTAATCTCTGGGAGATGTGACTGCTTAGCACTGCTGGCAAAAAATCAGCTGGCTATAGACTTGTGTCTAAATATACCGATTGCATGATCTTTTCTGGGTCTTGCCTTTGTCAAAGAATAGACTGAAATCCAAAGTTACCGGGAGTGTATGTTTGCATTCCTCAGCCCTGCTATCACACCCACGATTGCTCTTTCAATTTCAGCGCCTTGCTCATTGCATTGCACTTTCCCATTGTTCTTGGAAAGCTGATGGTGAATAAGCCAGCTGTGCTGCTGCATTGCCACCCTCCTGCCCTGCCTGCCACCGGAGCAGCCGAGAGCAGGACGGCTGTTTCTCAGACATGTCTGACCAGGGGCTGTAAGGTGCAGCAGGGTGTTGCAGGAAGGAGGATCTCGGACAAATATCTGCTTGACTCTGAAGTTGGCTTCTGCAGAGCCTGAAGGCAAAGGCTGTGGAGTGCAGTTGTTCTGCTGGTCTTCTAGTGGTGATTGCTGTTTCTCAGGGACTGACAGGGATCCCAGGTAGGCCCCTGGTACAGGTAATCCCTAAGGCAATACAGCTACTCATAAGGATGGTTTCCGGCATACCATCTTAGCAGCCCACTGTTGGGGATATCTGCAAGCTTATGTTTGATCATGGGGAGATTCCACAAGAAAGCAGAAGAGGTAAAAGCCAAAAAATAGAAATTGGTTTCTGGAGATGCAACTATACCTTTGAAGTACTCGCTCTACTGCTATAAAGCAAGTAGGAAGATCTTAGTAAGAGACACTTGAACATTTTAAGCATCATCTCTTGGCAATAATGACCTCTCATGCATATTTATGTACAGCACTTAGCTTTATAATGGCCACTTGAAAGACATTTAATTATTTTTTGCCTAGGAATGAAGCTATGTGGAGTGTGACAGAAATGTTCCGAGGTCCAAATATTAAAATACAGAAATGGTCCTGGTATTTCCTGTGTGCCAGCCAAAACTACCTCCTGGGAGTGTATGGTTTAAGAATTCATGTACTTCTTGATTAAACAAATACGTGTTTGCAAGCATATATACGTACCCATTCGAGTTAGTAAAATGAGGTAGTTGCTACAGGGTTTAAATCAGGCTTTCCTGGAAGAATTTAATACAGGTTCTATGGCTTGGTTTGGTTTGTAAAACCTTTTTGTTGCACAGAACTTACTGTTATTCATTATGCACTGAAAGCAAAGTCATATGACTACCATTTCCTAAGTAACAGAATTATCTTATTGATTCTTATGGGGCAAAACACTACTTTTCTTGTTAATTAATACTGCCAAATCTGGTTATGAAATTCTGGATATAGGAAGTTCAGTTTAATATGTGTTTAGAGGGGAAAAGTCTAAAAATAAATGCCTTGACTCTTTTTTTTTTCTTCCTTTCAGAATGTGAGTATAGATACTCCCTTGTGTGATCCCTGTTGTTTACTACTACAGGAAATACAACCTATTATCACTTTTCATCGGGGAGAAAGAAATATAGATAATGAAACATAAAAATGCCCTGTGAAAAGCATATTTTAAAAAGCTTTAAGTAGCTGAACAGAAATGCACAAAGTAAAGATACACAACCCTGCTGTTTTGGAACCAAAGTAATTTTATGGAAAATGAAAAGAATACTTGCAACAATTTCAAGGGCTTACACTTTCAATCTTACTTTAAGTGGAAATGTATCGGGAAATTCTTACGCAGAGGGCACATAAATAGTATCTTGTCTGTCCCATGGAAAAGACAGTATGAAAGATTCATTAGACACTAGGACATATAACGACTTCTCGACTCTTTCAGTTCTTAGCCAGTGCTCTAATGAAATTCAAACCTGCTACATCTGCCATACTACACTGTTAATTAGTTTTCTATTTATTTAGCAGATCTAGAAGTGGAAAGCAATCTATTGCCAGTGAATTGTTTGACTTCTATGCTAAGTAGGCTGCATTCCAATCCTCTGATGTTGAAACTAGCATGAATCCAACTTTCATCTCATTGCCATGTCAAATTAGCACCCAGCAGATTCTAGATACAAAGACTTTTTTTCTTCCCCTCTCTTTAGTTTGTAAAAGACCAACAGTTCTTGGAAGTCAAGAAACAGAAGCTAGGCAATTTTTCTACAATATCTCTTCCCCCCCCCCCTTGCTTGCGACGATGGATTAAATATACACAGTATAGAGGCTGTGGATTGTTTATATTGAAGGAGGAACATGATTTTAAGCAGATCATGTTCATTATGTAAAACAAAAAATATTGATGCATACCCTGCATGAGTCTGAATAAAATACTACCCGGCTTAAGAAAAACCCAGAATGCCTTGGCAAAGTTATGAGATGACTTCTGCACATGCTTTGCCGTTTTCTATTTCTGTCTGTTCTGTAATATATTGTGGCATCTGAACATGACATTCTGTATGTGACTTAGTCCTATCTTGCAGTGTCAACAGAGACACTGGATTGTGAAAGTATAAAACAAAGCCAGATGCAGTTGGAAAAGAAATTAGCTAGAAACAAAGCCATTAATCCTAGCATATTGCACGGCAGGAGCTACAGTGTGTTAGAGGGAGTGTGAGAATACAAGCCTACACCCAGGCTTTGGAGTTTTCCTTGAACTTTGGGGTTTTTCTAAAATCTAGATACGAACTTTGAAGAACATGGTTTTCTGATCAGGCTTGTCCTAAATAAGCCACTATTATACAGCAAGTAAGCAAAATGCTGCACTGAACTTTAGCAAAGCAATGACAAAACTGATCTACAGTAGTAGTAGTAGTAGTAGTAATAGTAGCAGTAGTAGAGCATCCTTGATAAAATTCTTATCATAGGCAAGGCATTGGTTTTGAGTAATTTACAATGTAAGTCAGAGAAATACAATATACAGCACAGGACAGCAACATACAAAAGCTGGGTCCAAGAGCACACTGGTGGTAGTGTTCACAAAAGAATAGCTCCTTTCAAGAGAGAGGAAATAAATCTCTTTTACTAGACCTACTGATATTTTTGGAAAAATGTTTTTGGATTTCAAGTCTGAAACACAAATAGTGAACTTTGGGTTAAGTACTGGTTGAAAACCAGTCTATGTGAGTTTAACTTGATCGTGTTAATTGATTAGATGGCTTGAGATTCATAGAAGAAAAGCTTTTTAAAAATAAAGAGGTGATACTTGGAAAGAAAGTTCAAAGCCAGGACTAGACTCAGATAATGAGGGTAGAAAGGAGAAGAGATCTGAAGGAGGCAATGCATGAGAGAAAGTGGAATAGGAAGGGAAAAATGCCGAGTTCCGAACGGAAGAAACTTGATCTCAACTCAGTATAGAAAACCCAGGAAGAGCCAAGACAAGTCAACCCAACTTCTTTTCTGATTTAAATTCCTTGCTGTCTCTCTTCCCTGTTTGGTGGTGTGGGATTTTTTTTCCCCTTTTTTTTCAGTTATAGGTATTTTCTTGACTTTGCCATTATTTCTTTAGTATGTTCCCCTCTTCCACCTTTAGGAAGAGCAACAGAAAAAAAATGGTAATTCTGAGTCTGGGGAAAAAAAAATTAGCACAGCACGGTGGTGTGTTTAACAGTCAGCAGTGACATGAATTCCCTAGTGCTCTCTGGAAGCCTCCATTCTTACAGCTCAGTGTTTCATCGTGGTAGAAAAAAGGAAACAAACTGAATGAGTCACAGTAATTTTCCTAAATTTTTTAAGTTGTTTTCCTGGATTCCTGGCATATTCAGAAGGACCAAACACGCTTAACAAAGCGTGCCATTAAGTAAATGTTGCATTTGTAATGGTTGGGTTTGAATTTTTGACAGTCAAGAACAGGAAAGAGTATAAAATAGGATTTATTCATCTTTTCCAGTGTTCATAGAGCTGAATCAACTGAAACAGCCAGCTGAGATTGGAGGCAGAAATCTGAAGGCTAGAGTTCTGATAATGAAGTACTGCCATGTATAAGCATGTCTTCTGATGATTAGGAATAAATCCATGAGTTTCAGGAGCCTTAAATGCACCCGGTCTACAGTTTTTCCAAATGGATAGATTATCTGCATACACATATGAAACAGTTGCCAGAAAGACTTCTGCTTATTATGAACTGTTCGTCATCTTCCTGTAAGTTGCTGGAGCTGAAGCTCAGCCACAGCTCCTCTTGTTTCTGCGCAGCTGGGAAAACTTGGCTTTATCCTCTCTGTCCCCAAGCGCTCGGGGTGTGCGATACAGTACATCCCCTCTCACTGATTGCTCCTGCCCCAGTTCAAAGGGGGCAGGGAGCCCATCCTGCAAACAAAGCTGCTGTGGTGCTCCTCTTTTCAAGCAAGTTATGTGCTTGTGTCTTATTTTGTGCAGTAGCATAAAAAAGGGAGTTTGTTTAAACTCCCATATGCAAACAACAGATGCTTGTGACCATGGATGTTGCCTAATCAATGAATGATAACTTATAAAATCTTTAAACCTGCAGAAAGAATTCAGAATTTCAGCAAAATTCTGTCTTGTCTGGCTGCTCATTTTGATTGGCTGTAGAAAAAAAGCCAGTTGTGCATAAACTCCATCTGTTCTTACGGAGTAATATGTACGTGTTTGGGAGGAATATTTAAAGGGATATTTGAGCAGTGCTATTGGAAAAACAGAGAAACTGAATATGGGATAAGGAGTCCATCTGATGCACAGAGGAGGCTGCAATAACCAGCAATTCAACTTTCTGCAAAAATATTGGCAGAAAAAATTGGTCCTTTAAGGGTAATGTATACCTTGAAAGAAATTTTGTAAGCTATTTAAATTACGCCTCCATTTCACAATGCTATGTAATCTGCTTATACAAACTACACCTCTAATTCCTGCCTATGCAGATGTTGCACTGAAACGCTTCTCTCAGTGTTCAGTAGAGCAAGATACAGACTTCACTGACTAGTGGAATGAAAGGCAGAGGGTTAAGGTGCCATTTCATAACGTGACTGACTTAACTCAGAATAACTGTTCTTCTGGTCCATGACACATAGACACAGTACTTCTGTCACAGTACTTCTGTAACAAGATTTAGTTGAGAAACACCCAAAGTATGAGCGAAGACAGTGAAGTGTAATTTTAATTGTAGGAAAGATATAAAGGGTTTGTGGAAGAATAACATGAGGCATACGTCTCTCTCCATTGTACTCCTTACTTCCCCGTTACTTAAGCCCTCTTTAGTAGAGGTAGCTGGAATAAGATGTGAACTTAAACTCTTGGTGCGCTTGGACACAGCAGCCAGCAGGCTGTATTATCATAACAGGCAGTAACAGTCACCCCAGAAACCTCTACATTTCTTTGGGTATGATGAAATTTTACAGAACTGCAGAACAATTCTGGTGAAGTCATGTTTGTGCCAGGAGATCCGAATGGATCAGAGGAACAGCAAAGAGAAGACGGGGGAGGAGAGGAAGCACTGAACTCTACTTTCCACAAAATAAGGCCTCTGGAAATGGGATGGTGCCAAAATCTCTGCTTTTCTTGTTATGTGCTTAAAAGGTCCTTTATAGTTCAGGCAAGAAAGATCCTTGCCCTGGCAAGCTTACACACTAATAGAAACCTTTGTGCGTCTGCACAGCAAAATGGAGAGCTGTGGTGGCAGTGGAAATACTATGACATTGGTCGGGTCAAAACGTACGTTTCAAGAGCATCAGCCCTGAGAAAAGGGTGGCTATTGCTGCGGGACAAGGGGACATGTGGCATAGGGAAGCTGGCCGGAGCAGCGCAGCTCAGGGAGAGTGGCACCATGGGAGAAACCTGAATAGTCAGGCAGGAAAGGAATTATGCAGGAAGCTTGGAAAGTCAGGAGTTGTGAGACAGATGAAAAGAGACGTAGCAGAACAACAAACTGAGTAGATTTATTGCTTGAATTATGTGTTTGAAGTAGAAGAAGAAGGTGAAAAGAATAAGGAAGATGTAGCTGTCTGAGAGGCTTTACAGGGATCATCTGGAGCCCAGAGGCAGAAGGAAGGTGAGAGGTTGCATTGTGAAGAAATAGTAAAGTAAGGGAAAGCTAAGGATGAGGTATATCTGTTCTGGAGGTAAGCATGTCAGTGGAAGATTAGGGTAAGGGGGAAAAAGGGTGGGTGAGTGGAAGATTAGGGTAAGAGGAAAAGGGCAACCTGAAGATGTGAGATGTGTATTGTGGGGACAGAAGAAGGAACAGAAGTGTTAGAAAAGGGAGGAAAAATGTCCCGTGTAGGCGGAACAGCAGGGAACACTGGGTCTAGTATGTTATCTGTGCAGTATAATAAGCAAAGTAGTAGCAGAGGATAGAGGGCTACCGTTGCTTTCAATTAGGTATATCCTAGTCTACATGCAGTACGCAATCTCATAGAGTTTATTTACAGACTTGCTACTAATGGGAAGCACAGGTAAAAACATTCAGCTGGAGAGTTATAGGCCCTTTATACTTGGCACAACAGAGGCAAAACAGGGAGAAAGTTTCAGTGATGTGTATCGGTTTATGGTCCAACACCAACAAAAGTAACTTTTAAAGAAAAAGTGGGTTAACTTTTCAGGGAGGAATGGTTCCCTGGCCTTCCAGACGTTGTGAGCTTTGTGCTGTTTTCAATGAATGAATGCATTCTTGAAATGTCTGCAGTTACAAACTTTCTTTTCCGCAGCACATGCCGTCATGTCTCTGGCACTCTGTTTATGGGTGTGCTTGCCGCAGCCGCTCTCTCCCGTTTACAATGAGTGTCCTTCGCCACCACCCTCTGAATTCCTCTTGGGTTCATTCTGTTGTTTGCTCCAGTTCTTTATATCTCTCTACTTCCATGCTATGTTTCTGCTGCTGTCCAGGCTGGGATGCACTTAAAGCTGTATGCTAAATCTTTTCCTTCTGTCTGTGGCTCCTGACCCCTATACTCACTGATGAATGTTTGCCCTCTTGTTTTGGAGAATGCTTTCTTCTGCAGGTGATCTGGCACCCACGGTATTAGTTTGCTGCTTGCTTCTGTCTGCTGTTTGCAGTTCACTCTCCTTTTCCTTAGATGCGCCACCACTTCTGATGAATACTTGTGTTTTTCTGGCAGCAAGGAAAAAAGGCCTACTTTCCATCTGCTGAGACTGAGGCTTTCTTGGAGAAGTGGTAAAGTCATCTCAGTGGTTTTTAAATTTTGGAAGGCCTGACCATGTCGGGGGTGGTGGCAGCGAGGAGTGAAGGAGAAGAAACCTCTTTATGTTCTGATCCCGGGGAATGTCCTCTCTTCATGTCACTTTTTCATTCACCTTTGAGAAATCAAACTGCCAAGAAAGTTGTTTTTTTTTTTATTCCCCCAGTATTTTTGAAGGATAGAGACCAGGAATAAGAAGCTCCTAAGTTACGGCCCTTTTCTCCCCCCATCCCACTTCACCAAAGGCTTTATTTTAACCATTGGCCACTTCTGTGTTCTAGTGGGTTGAAGGGCCATATGCACACAGCCCAGCACCATATCCAAATTATTTAAAAGAGGTTACCTAATAGGACGTTGTGCAGTAGCCAACCTCTTCCACTGAGTGTACATTGACAGCCTGGGCAGTTCCACTGATTTTAGTGTAGCTAAACCACTGCTAAATTGCAGGTTATTTTCTTCAGCATGGTACAGTCAGTAATATAGTGACACACAAAAATTTCAGTTAATTTCTTTCATAGTAAGGTTGAGTGTCCCAGCTCGTATCTGCCTGTATGTACACTTTTTAAAAAGTGTTTTGTGCTTTTGATTTTATGTCTCTTTAAAAAGCTGGTCATGTCATGGAGAAATACAAAATGCTGAGTTTGAGGCTCGGTTTATTTGCAGTTAACGGTATTGTGAAGTTTTCTGGTGTTTTAAATTCTGTGTTTTCTATTGCTGTTTATTCTGGGGTCTTTTATTTCAGCATGTTTAAATATCTGATATAACAAATAACACAGGTGAAATGTCTGTCATTTTTATTGTACAGGTCAGCCACCATTTATATGAGACAGAGTTTTAAAACCTTTTGAATACTGTCTTTGGAATTAAAAAGATTACTTTTTTTTCTTTTTTAAGAAAAGCCCCTTTTATAGGGATATTGTAATTTTAATCATTGTTCTGGAAAATTAGGGATGAAATGCTGGCATCGGTGAATCAAAATATCCATTGTGTCAGGTGGGCTTGAATCTTTCCTCTAGTTTAAAAAACAGTGTTACCTGGTTTTATGAACTGACTGCAGTGTAAATCCACTATTGACTTTATGCTCAAATGTTCTTACTTCTGAATTACAAGAACCTGAACAAATGTAATTGTTTGCTTCATATCCCCTGACAGCAGAATAATTGAGGCCTTTCACTTTCACACAGGAAAAAGCAGAGCCCACCAATACTCAGGAAACCATTTTGAGAGAATCAAACAATATTGGTACAGATCCAGGTAAGCGTTTTCACAGGTTGTGTTCAGTAGGCCTGCTCATTCTACTCTTCCTTGCTGGCAAGAACATCATCTCGGGGTAAAGAGATCTCCTTGTTCTGCAGCCCTGGGCTTGTTCACAGAACAGCTATGGCATGATGTGAGGTTTAAGAATCAGGTCACTGTTTCACACCCATTACTGGCTCCAGACACAAAACCTCGTCTCTCCTGTGCTTTGATACACGTTGGGTCCTCAGTTCTGTAGCGGGTCTTTCTTTGCAAGTTTTTCCTTCTGTCACCACCCCTGAAATACAACCAGCAGCCCACTGTCCAACACAAACCAAGCGCTCCGTGTCTGAATCGGAACAGAAACCTTAATGAGGAGAGATATTGGAGCTTCGTTCTTGGCGCTTTTAAGCAAACTGCAAAAGCTTTTCTGTGGTATGAAGGTCTCAAAAAGGTGCACGAGTACTTATGTGAATGAACGCAGAAGACTTTGCTTGAAGTCGCTACGAATGCATGCCACATATTGCTTGCTTCAAGGTTTCGTAAGGTGCTAATCCAGCTGAGAACTTGCACGGTTGAGCTGAACGCTGTGCTGTTACCAGGTAGCTGCACAACACAAGAGATCCCATTTCTCACCTCTCAGTTTCTGCTTCATGCAAAGGCAGAACAAAAAGAAAAAAACCCCTTCAGATGGGGAGGTCTGTCTTCAAATGTATTTTCTAATTCACTGCTAAGTTCTAGAGCATCCAACATGTTTTGCTGCTTATGTAGCCTTCTGTGAATGAAGATACCAATGCCCAGAAGCTGTTTCTCAAGTTTCAAAACCAATTATTCTAAAAACAAAGCCTTTATTGTGTTTGGCTGAAGCTAAACAAACTTGAAATTCAGATTTTTTTAAAAAGAATGGTCTGCTAATTGGTGCTGAGGTTTAAATATTCAAACTTGTTTATTTCTCTCACTTCCATAAATGATGTTTCAGAAACATTCGCCTGTTATTACAGTCTATTAAATCAGACTTATCAAAAAGGAAACATTCATTGATATCTTGAGAGACGTGTGTGTCTAATTAAGGTTGTGTTGCTGCGCATATTTTATATTAAAGTAAACGTTTCCTGCAATTTGACTTTAATCAGGTCTGAAGGGCCTTAACAAGTGCTTGGCTCTGTCAATTATTTTTTTTTTCCCTTTCCCTGGACTAGGGGAGGATGTACTGTATCAGTTTGCAAAGTCACATCATTTACCATCGCTTGAGGAAGTTCTGCCACACACTGTAGTATTTTTTCAATATTTTGGTCCCTGGAAATGTTGGCAGCTGGTACTAAACGCAAATTCTTGATGGAGCTTCCATGTGCTGGTAAACCCAGAGCAAGTCCGGAGTATTTGTTGATTGCTGTTTTGAAGTGTGATTAGACAGGTACTTTGCTTATTTCTTGGCTTCCAATTTTACTTGGAACTATGATTACTAGAAGAAAAGAAAAAAAGATTTATAGGATTCTGAACTCCAGGCTTAAAGTTTCCAATTTACAGGCTTGCTGGTTTTGTTTTTATTGTTGTGCAAGGTCCCTCCTTGTGCAGTTACTGTGGTCCTTTGCCGTTTTCTTTACTACCTTTCTTGTTTCATGTACAGCTACCACTGTTAAAACAGAAGTTCAGTCTCAAGTATGTAGCCATTCAAACACTTGTCCTGTGCTTGCATTCTACTTTTCTTGTATTGTCCCTCATTTCTGTGGTTAACTGCATCCTTCAAAAGTTCTTTCCGTGCTGTAATTTAAATGATATGGTATGTAACCTGATCTTAAAAGTTAATTTAAAATATTAACAGAAATTATTGTTTAACTTTTTAGAAGAGATGTGGCCAGAAAATCTGTATCAGAAGTTGACATTAAATCCAGATTCCTTTTGTCTCATTCCAGTGCCTTTCTAGATCATTACCCTCATTTATATGACGTTATTCTTAAAAATCACCCTGGTAAAATGACTAAGGCAGTGTTTAAAGAGCAAAACAAACCCTTTTATTTTCCTCAGACAAACATCACAAAATGTTAATCAATTTGTTTCCAGCTTTGACGTTTTTTTTTTTTTTTTGTGAAAACTAAGATGATGAATTAAAGAAAGCAAAAGATAACTGATTCAGAAATAAACTTTTAGAACACTCCAAAATTAGATCATGTAATTAGTACTCAACTTATGAGCATTGACATTTGGTGGAATTAAACTTGTGCGAACAAACTCAGTTCACACAGTTTAGGAACACGAAATGATCTTTAGGAAGGAACGATGTTTGAAGTCTCTGTAAGCTTCTTTTATTGATTTAATTCCTGATATTCAACAGTTCTTAAAACAAAAATTCTCACACTTTGCCGAGGAAAATCCTTGACAAACAAATTAGTAATGGTTATCACTTAAAAACATTGCTGAAACGGAATGGTGACAATTATTATGTTCTGATATGGGGAATATGTATTCTTGAAATAACAGTACAGGCTCCATATTAGTTTATTCTGTATTCTTCTTCAGATAAGTCTGCAAGCTTTGCCTGTATCTTCTTTTCCCTTTCAAATAATCACTTTGTATTTATAAAGTGTGCAGATTCTGCTGGCAAAAATAAGAGGTAAGAAAACAGTTATCAGACAGAAGTCTGTTCTTCTGCCCTTCCCCCTTTACATGGAAAAATTCTAACAGGAGAAAGCAGGATGAGAAAAACACCGTGCTTGGAGAGGAAAACTCTCCCAAATCCACTTTCCTTCTTCCTAAGTGGGCACTGTTGATATGGGAAGCAGCTTGGCTGGGAGAACCACCACTAACCTCTCGATGATTTGTGAAGAAATCTGGAATTGATTTGCGCAAGAGGGAGGAATGATGTTCAGGTTTACTCCACCAGCATCTCACAGCCTTGCTATTACAACCCTCAACCCTTAGAGGAGTTCTGTACCTAAGGTATTCATCTGTACCTAATGTATTCATCTTCGTGTCCCGGTTCCTTCATCAGTTACTTCATGAAGGTTAGGTGTCTGAAGGATATTTCTGGAAACTAGATTTGCAGGGAGTCCTAATAGAACTATGCCCATGAATCTGAAGCATGCATTATCCATAATAACTTGAGAAAATTTGTATACCTGCTGTGTTGGTATTCTCAGAGACGATGAACAAACTCT
>VZTL01039670.1:13619-27903 GCA_013400535.1 Scopus umbretta
GTAATGGTGACTTGGGAAGACAAACGCCATCACTCTGAATGTCCCCTCTTCCTTCTTCTTCCCCCAGCTTTATATCCTGAGCATGACATTGTATGGTGGGGAATATCCCTTTGGTCAATTGGGGTCAGCTGTCTCGGCTGTGTTCCCTCCCAGCTTCTTGTGCACCCCTGGCCTACTCACTGGTGGGGTGGGGTGAGAAGCAGAAAAAGGCCTTGAGTCTGTGTAAGCACTGCTCAGCAGTAATTAAAGCATTCCTGTGTTATCAACACTGTTTCCAGCACAAATCCAAAACATAGCCCCAGACTAGCTACTGTGAAGAAAGTTAACTTTATCCCAGCCAAAAGCAGCATAGTCCAAAATTAGAGACAACTACTTCTACATTGGAAAGAACCTGTAGAAGTTCCATGAGGATGATGAAAGGATTTGGAACATACTTTGGAAATAAAAACTCTTTTTTGTGAATTAGTATCTCAGTCTATTTTGTTTAATAAAGAGAAGATAAAGGAATACATCTGTCTGAACTAGAAGCTTAGAGGAATTATCTGTCTAGCAGGCAGCTTCACAGAGGCAGAGATCTCAGACCTTCCCAGGTTTTCTGTAGTAAAAGTGAAGAATTCTACCCGTCTTCCAAAGCTGGGAGCCTTACCTGCTCTCAGGGCCTCTACTGCTCCTGCAGAGAAAGTTGCTGCAGATGTTGGTCCTCTTTTTTTGAAGTACCTAGATCTCAGGCCTGTTGGTGTGTACATCAAATTGAGGACTGCTTTTCCTGTTAAACATTTTGTATTTATCTACAGTTGAATGACCTCTGCCACTTTGCCACTTTCTCTTGATATGAACACGTTCTGCATAGTGTCTTTGCAGTCAGCTTTTAATTTACTGCTCTGAACAGCTTTGTCTCATCAGCAGTCTTTGTTACTGTGCTATTTTTATGTGTTCTGTATGATTTGTGAATATTTTCAACAGCATCAGCCCTAACAAGCCTTTCTGTAAGGTTCTGTAAGAACTGACTATTTATTCCTTCCTTTTGCTTTCTATCCTTTAATCAATTATTTGAGTGCATAAGAGGACCTTCTATGGCAGCTTACTTCCCTAAAAACCCTTTGGGAAGGGATCTTGTTGAAAGTTTTCTAAAAAATCCTAGCAGACTCTATTGACTGTCTCATTCTTTTTTGTGCTCACTGGTACAGAGAAGGATTTGAGAAGCATTGCTTCCTGGTGGAACAGCCATATCCAATATTCAGCATTGAATTATTCAGAAGTTTACTGATTTTATTCTTGACAGTTTCTACCTACTTGCCAGTACGGAGATCAGATGCAACTGCTGTGTAGATTTCTAGTTAGCTCCTTTTCCTTCATCCTTGCACTGTTTTCTTAAATGGCAATGGCTCTGTTCTACAGACGACCTGTCTGTGACTGGGTCCAGCTGGACCTTGAGTTTGATTGACATGGTGAGTTTTAAAGAAATATTTTAAAAGCTAATTAATTTGCTTTTAAATTTGTCACTGCATAACAAAAAAATAAAAATCAGTGTTGAGAGTAATAATGTGGCTGGTTTATGTTACTAGTATAACTTTTAGTAGAGGTGCTGTGCACTTATGCCCTTCTAATATGAAAGCAAGATATTTGAAGAATGGGATTATTGAATAAAGCTAGAAAAGGTCTGTCTTCGAGTGGGAGGGTAAAAAGCTCAAGAGCATTTTCTTCATGCCCCACTGAAATAAGAGGTGATCTGAGCTGTCAGATAAAAAGGAAAACCATTAAAAGCTCACTGCCTCATTTTAACGGGTCTGTCAGTTTTAGTTCTGTCTCTTAATCTCTTCCTCAGAACAGTAGGAAATCAGGAAAGATGGAAACTTTCAGTTGCAGAACATTTATGTGACAAAGTATCTAAAAATAAACTTTAAGGCTGACAATGGTGATAAGGAATGAAAAGAGTTCCAGATTCTAGATTGGAGATTTCACTTGAGGACATCGCATAAGCTAGATTTGCACAGAGCAAACATCTTTGGGAAAATAGTTCTGTTCCTTGCACGCTTTCTGTTTAAATACTATGCGAATTCTAGCTCTAAAGAGCTCATTCTTTGCGTTACAATGCATAACAGAATAGTACTCTCGACCTACTTCCATGCGTGCTTATGTAGTTGACAGCTCGATGCTCCAGGGAATCAAAGCACTTGGTAGAAACAGTCTTCTCAACTGTTTGGAGTGTATGCAGTGCAGAATTTAGCGTGAGCTGTGTTTTCTCTAATTTTCTGATTAAAGTAACTCCTATTTGACAAAGAACCACTGTGACTTTAATAGGGAGAAGGGAGTATGTTGCAGGGAAATCAGTCAGGTTAGCTAGGTGAGTGTTCTTTACTGGGCAAACTGGAAAAACAGACACAGCACTTCCTGTTTTTCTGAAAATGGTTGAATTACTTTTCAGAGAGTTGATGTTAGTGTTTTCCAGTAAACAAAGGCATTATGGGAGGATATGAATCATTTGTATCATGACATATTTTGTTACTAAATACTTATCTTCTTGGTTGATCAAATTTATAGTTTTTTTCCTAATCCCAGTCATACTTGCCTGAAGGGTTTATGCACAGGATCAGTGTGATAGCTGGTTTACTGTGAAAACAAAGCACTCTGTTTTAGTTGTTGTTCCAATGTCTGTCTGTTTGTTGGTACCCACATTAGTAGAGGGAATAATAAACCATTTTTCTAGCAAAGCTAATACTGAATGGACTCCAGTATGGTTTTTTTTTTTGCTTTCTTTGCTGTGTAATTGAAATGTGAAAATGTCTTTGAGTTGCTCTTCTGTGACCAGTAGCTTCTATACTGTTATAAGCTGCGAATGATGGATTACTCTTTGGCTCATCCTTCAGAATGGCAGAACTGCTGCTTAGTGCTGTCCTGTAAGCTGACTGCCTAACTTTCATCCTTTTTTTACATTTTCACTTCCATTTCATTGCAGCATCTTTTTTTCAGAGGCTCTTCTCAGCATACATGTATTCAATCATATTTTCAATCCTTAGTATCTGCTCCAATTTACAAATGCGAAGTTTCGGTATTTGTCCACTTTGGTTTAATTATTTGTCGGAGAGCAGATCTCTTTCTTTCCTATAGGAGTCTATTTGCCAATTTTAGAATAAACATAGGAGCATAAACAGAATCAGTTAAGAATTATTTTTCATCTACTTTTACTTGTTTATTTTCTTTGCTCCTGGATTGAAGAACAATTTTAGTAAATATTGTTGTCGTCTTTTATGCAAAGGATTTTGAATATTATCTTGTCTTCTACCGTTTACATATTAATAAGGTTCCTTCTCTGTGCATCTGCGCTCAGCAAGGAAGCAGTAGTACTGTACTTGCGTATGGGGTTTCTACTGAGACTGTACTAGTGAAAAGGTCAGGACTGTGAATCCTGAATGCTGGAAAGAGAGTAAAGGCTTTAGTACCTTTGGAGGTCTGCCTGAATAAATGCAAAGATTTCTTCATTCTCTCAGCCCTTATAGCTCTGGAGGAGGCATGATGTATAACGTACACGTGCCTGTCCCTGATACTCAGTAAATGAGTAACTGATTTCTAATAATACAGTTTTCAGTTAACACAGAAATTCCTTGTGTAATGTGATAGTCATAGGTATATTACTACTTTCAGACTCTTACCCTTGTAATAAATTTAGGTATGGAGTTTTAAATTATACTATCACTAAGATTATTCAGTGATGTCATAAAATACCTTGTTGTGTGAGAAGTCCATATCAAAGTATGGATGTTTTCTTGAGACAGTCTGTTTTTCAGACACCATTTAAGTCTTTTACCTCTACTAAAATGGACTTCAGCACAGACCTATGTCTGTATCAAACATTGAGTAGATCATTTCTATCATTTTTGTAGCAACACAAAGGTAAGTCATGAGAGCAAATTAGGCTTGTAATTCTCCCCCAGAAAACTTGCATTCAATTCCTGTTACATTTTCCTTTTTCCTGGGACACAGAAGCTGGATATCTTGTGTGGCTGTTAACAAGCATCGTGCCAGTGTGCCTGTCACTGTTTCAGAGAAGTGAGTGTTTCCTGTGCCAGAAAACATTATTACTGACAAGAGAGATACTGTTATTGCAGATGAGAGACGGAGATCTGTAGAGCCTCTGCTTATACCTTTCCCTCTGCATTGCTGTGAAGTGTGTGTGTGGGAGTGAAAGCTCTGGAAATGTAACACCTTTGTATGAGGCAGACACTAGAGAAATATTTTTCATGAGCTCTCTTTAGTTTCTAATGTAATTGTAATGTTTTCGTTTCTAATGTCATTGAGTTACTATGGTGAAGGCAAATTGGCAGTGTGTTGTAAGCTGATATTTGCTAGTTTGTGTTTTGCATCTTGTTGTTTTAAGTACATTTGAACCTTCAGCAAGTATAAGCAATCATTTTCACGCTTATGAGGATGCAAAATGATGAAAAACATTTCATTCTGGAATTTGAGATGTATTCCCTACTCCTCCTTTAAAACTGTTGGGACTCATACACAGTAGTTGCAGAAATCCCAACTCTGAGGTTTTAAATTCAAATCAGCAACTTTTCCATTTGTCTTTCAAATGCTACTCGGAATTTTTTTTATCTACAGAAGATACTGATCTTGGGAGATTTTCCTCCAGTGATTATTTTAGAAAAGAATTTCTGTCCGTCTCTGGATTCTTCATTTACTTTCCCAACACGCAGGCAGATCTCTGTCATTGACTTTATTTGAGGAGACTGTTGCTTCCAAAGTATTCACTTTCTAATGATGTTGTACTAATAACTGCACAGTAGTTCTTCTCTTCAGAAGACAGATAAATATTAAAAAGATGTTCTAATTCTGTAGGTGAGATCTTAATTTAGTTAAAACGAATGAAAGTAAGCTTCAAGTCAGAATCTTCATTAAGTCCCATTTATGAGACAGAGAATATTTAAAGTCTCAGTTAACTGGAGAATTGTGATTGGAGGTTCCACAAGAGCTTAAGAAAATAATAACTTAAAAGACTGCAGCATTGTTGCAGGTTGTCTGGGAAAAATCCCGTTCTCTTGAAATTACAAAGTTACAATGACTGCAGTGGCAATAGGCGATTTGGGATTTTGCTTTGCTTTTGTATTTCATGTGGAAAGACAAAGTTAATGCTCCTTAGTCCCTTAAAAGGATAAATCTTAAATAATTAATCTTAGATCTTTTGTTAATAATATGATATTATGGTGGTATCTGCAGGCAGCATCCTTATTTTTGAGGCTATTTTGGTTAATTACATCATATTTCAGCAATATCAAGTCCCACGGGTTACTTAAAACTAAAAAAGTATAATTGAAAATGTAATATGCATAAAGCTTCAAAAATCTCTTTGCTTTGGGCAAATACAATGAAAAAATGTAGATTTTAGAGACTTCATTAAGAAATAAACCTTTAGTTGCCAGGATTGTGATGCTTTTACTTAACAGCAGAATCTTTTTCAGTTTGATCTAATTCTCACGCAGAACTGACGTTAGTATCTAAGTATCTGATAACAGCTGTGTGTGAAGATCAGATTTTGGGGAAGGACGCAGTGGAAATTAATTTCAAAAAGCAAGCAGATCAAGCAGTTCATATTTTTTTACGTAGTTGTTGGTTGCTTCAAAGTTCCGTTAATGATGAAGTCCTTTTACTGAGGACCTTAGACATTTTTCTCTTGTATATACTATGTGTATCTGTGTCCACTAATTAATTGGAAATATTTTTTTTAAACCAAATTATCCAGTACTTACTGATTTGTAGTTCTATGGATGACCTCTTCTTAAAAATATTTCAAATTTATCATCTAGTCTTCTGATTTAATCAGCCAATTAATGGTTTACCAGTTTACTTCCTACCCTGTTCCCCCCCCCAGCTTTTTGGGTGAATACTGCCTGTTCTTAATACATTTTTAGTATTTTTATTCCTTTTAATTTATCATCTCTTCTGATACGCAGCTGGAGACAGATCCTTCAACACATCCCCTGTTAGAAATGGTTCCAGCAGGATGACAACCCCTGTGATTCTTCTGTAATAAAACAGACACAAAGAAAGCTCATGTAGAATTTCTGCTATAGTTTAAATGCAACTTTTCTACCTTGATCATATATTTTCCAAAGAGAGGCTTTGACTTCCTGCTCTGGATGTGTTTGAAAATGGTTTTATTACTAGTTTTAATGTGTTTAGGACGTTGATTATGAGACTGTTTCTTGGTCTTTGTTTTTTTATGTTTAACATGCAGAGTGAAGATTTTTTTTGCACCCTCATTTTTCCTCTTTTGCCATAATTTCAACTGCTTCCACAAACTCAAAAAATCTTTATATTTCTGATAACTTTCTTTACTTTTTAATCTGTGTCAGTTTTGGAGGCAGTTTGTTTGCTCCAATGTATTGGTTTCTCAATAGTTATTTTAAAACTTGTTTGGATTAATTTATTGCTGTTTTCAGCAAATTATTAGCTATTGCGCTAGTACTGCTTCTCACAACAGAGAAAACCCATGTGTGGATAATTTGCTATTAATTTTTCAGCCTGGAATTTTTTAAAGTAAAGTAAGTGTTGTTGTATGGTATGAAGAAATCATAAATCAGATTTATTATTTGTAATTCTGCATATCTGTTTCTAAGCAGAGTTGGCCTTTCAAAAGCAGAAATAATACATCTTTTAGGAATGCTACAGAAATAAAATGTTAGGCATCCATAAACAGACACATTTTGGGAACAAATAGATAAAGATTCACAATGATGATAATTAACCCATGGATGTTTCTAATTAGTCATATGCAATACTAATTTCAGTGTTGAAAGTAAGTTCTATTAATTCAGTGCTGTCCTGGTTTCAGCTNTAGTAGCTAAAGAGTAATTTTAAATTAATTTTTTTCCAAGAGAGCATCCTTTTTTTCCCAATTCAGAGTTTTGTGTCTGCTGTTGTACACTTCTGGAGTTATTTTTTATATTTTACTTTTGTGGCTAGAGCTGGTTAAACTAGTAAGCAGAGTGTAATGGTTCATTAAATTTTTTCAATAGTTTATGTGACTAGTCGTCTTGTATTTTCTTGACCACTGAAACTGAGCAATGGATTGGGACTATTTTCACTCAGATTCTAACTAATCCCATATAACATACTTCAAAAGAATGGTAAGCAATATAGACAAATGGCACAGAGCTGTAAGTCACAGTTCAGTTTGTCACAAAGCTACGAAATGTGTTAGGAAATGTATGGATCAGTTATTTATAAACAGTGACCTTTAAAGGAATACTCAGGTTATATTCTTTACAGAAATCTTCTCTTCTGGAATCATTGCAGAATTCCTTATAAAGATTTCTTTCTTAGTTTTTGCCCACCAGAATGAAAAAGGAAAGGTGGTTTAAAGGCTTCAAATAGGTTTTGGCCTCCATTCCAGTATTTCTGGCAGAAATGGTTTGCAGTTATGTTAATACTGTTGGCTGGAAAAGAGTCACATCTCTTTTTGAGTCACAATTCTTCTCCCTTTTGAAGAGGCAGCTTAGCCACCTTTGAAATATTGTACAGTAGACCCAAGTGGGTTTGGTTCCCCACCGTACCTGACATTGTTTATTCAGTGTCTCTCTGTGCTTCCATTCAGTGAATTTGCAATCTTGATTTCATTCAGGACTTAAAAGAAGAAGATAAGCGCAGTGTTCCAGTTTGAAATGTTCTCATCTGTAAACAGTTTTGGAGGCGGTGTGGGGGAAAGCAGATTTGTCTGATTCGTGTGGCTTGTTCCCGCCCCCTGTAGCTCTGACCTTGTGCTTTTGTTTTCCCTGGCTGTAACCTTAGTACCTTGCTTATTCTCTCAGGATGTCTCTCTCTCCAATGTCAATCCTGCTGCTGCTTATACTTTCTCAAGTTTCCTCAAATACTTAACATCCTCTGACATCTCTTTAAAAACAGTATCTGTTTTCTTGTCTTGGGAAAGTAAGGGGGAAGGAAAGGTTGGTTATTTTAGTTTTGTTTTTTTAAGCGTAAGAAAAAAGTAGTATGGCAATCTTGCCATATGAAAATGAGACTTGTTCATTCTTCAGCATGACAAGGACATGGAAAAACTGGTTTTGATGAAATTCGAAGGCTAGAGTAGTTCTCGGTGGTTTTGTAACAACCCACCTCAGGTCCTGTACTTTCATGATGTACAAATTGGTTTTTCCAAAACCAAACAAGCACTTTTGCCACAAACACTAATGAGCCTGGTTCTTAGATCGTATTTGTGATATTGTTAAAGTTATGTCATTACTGACCTCAGTGGAATTACCCCTAGTTTAGGTGATGGGAAATTGCATTCAACTCTTCTCACACTGTTCAAAACATAAACCCAAAAATTTACGAATATGGCATCTCTGGAAGATTGAGGGTGACCTGTAGATGTTTTCTTGAGTGCCCTGAAAACCTATGCAAGAATGGTTACAGTTTCACTCCCTTTATTATTTTAGCTTGCATAGTATTACATATTCTGAATAGCTCATTGATTATTGCACACTTTGACAATGCCTGTGTGCTTTTTAAATATATGTTGACTTTTATTTTTTCTAGGCATACTCTGTCTATGATGAAGACATTGGCTATTGCCAGGGACAGTCTTTCCTTGCAGCTGTGCTTCTACTTCATGTGAGTTAATTGCAAAATGAAAGCTTTGGTATTTGAAACCAAAGCCGCTTTAAAATCAGTAGTACTGTAACATGCTATTTGACAGATATTTACTGTTGTTTATTTGTCTGTATTCATTTTATTCTTGTTGCTTTTTGGGAAATAGTGACTAGTGCCTTCTATCTTTATGAATGTAGATTTCCTTTATCTAGGAGGAATCCATTAAATTGTCAAGGACTTCTGCGTCAAAACCTGAAACTGATTTGTTACCTATTAATATTTTCTTTTCATTTAATTGTCATATAGGTGAACTCCCTTTGTGTTTATGGGGAACTTAAGTTTGGGAGGTATTCTCAGAGTAGCTAACCAGAGCAAGCAGTCACATTAATTTTCAGTGAGACTTTTTCTCCTAGGGACATGTCATAACATCTTTTGAGTGAAAGCTGAATGTTAACTTTGATTTTTTAGCCTGTAACCAAAAACTACAAAATTTGATCTGTTGCTTCTTGTATATACATGTGCATACAGAGATAGATAGATAAATACACAATTTTTATATTTGCAAGATGCTTTAACTTTGATGTGTCAGTGGAAAAACGTCAAATTCAAGTAGTATGGATTTTGTAAAGAATATCTGAATAAACCACCCAAAACCCCAACAACAACTCTTACTCAGGCTTTTGCCTGCTCTTCCTGTCAGGCTTTAATAATTTATTAATCATGGTTGAAATACATTTCAGATTGTGGTTTCGAGTCAGCTGTTGGTGGTATATATGTTACACATGTACTTCCTAAGGCATCTAGGATTCAGATTAATTTTAAATTCTAATTCCTAGTGAGGTCTGTGGCTCCTTGAAGACTTAAGGAGCATGATAGTGACAGTGTTACAGAGAAGCTTTAGATTCTTTAAGGATAAACCTGAAATTAGTCACATTAATGCAATCCCGCATATACCGCAAATTAGCTTATCTAACAGTTATTTTGCAATGAACTTTCTACCCAAAGAAGGATTTTTTAAGTTCCACTGGAAGAATAAGCCCTTTTCAAAACCAGAGTTGTTTAGAAATGAGTAGGTGTCACATTCTGACTAATACTTCAGCCTCTCTCACTTAGTTGTATGTTGTCATTACTATAGAGAATCACCTCTATTTCTAGTGTTTCTGGAGTTAGAAGAAATTGCCCTGTACACAGGGAATACTAAATGGCAATTACACTCATTTTAATATGCCCTTTATAACATTTGCTTTCATAATAGGATATTAAACTGAAATAATCAGAGAAAGGGGGGAAGGGAAGGAATCTCAATGAGCTCATGTAAGTTGGGAGCTTCCCAGGATGTCCTCAAACTCTTGTTTTTCGCAAAGTCTCCGACGACTCTGTATACTGTGAATGCTTGTAAGACCCTTTCTAACTCTTCTGTTTTTGCATGGATTTCTAGACCCCTTCCTTTCCCTTTTTTCTGGGACAGGATATCCTTTCTCTTCAGTACAGATATGTTTCAGGGATGGTTGGGTAGCCTGAGCTTCCATCCTGGCTTTTTGTGATTTTGCTGCTTTGATGAAATTCCCATCAAAGGTGAGCAGGTAACTTCTAATCACAGGGGGACAGTGTTGCCAACTCTTAATCGTTTTACTGTAAGTCTCACAGTATTTGACTTTTTTTCTTATTGTCTACCTCTTGGAGTCATTGCTATGTGAAAAACTAAAATTTAATTTTAAAAAAATGGTAAATTTCTGGCTTTTGTGATTCCAAAGAAATGATAATAAGGGGCAAATATCTAAATGCTAAAAATCAGAATGGAAGCACCAAAAATATGGGGTTTTTTGTTTTAAATAAATAAGAAATGAAAACTTGATTTATTGTTTTGAATTCTTGGGGTTGGTAATACTGGAGAACCTCCATGCACTGAGAGCAAGGACTTGGTGGCCTCTGCCTGTAAATTACTTTGGCCTAGTACTCACCTCTGTTCCCTTTCCCTTTCTTGGGGGAGGAATGATTGTCAGTGCATGTGTGTCTGATTGAGCATGCAAGGTAGGTGTGCTTGTGCATGAACATCTGTCATTTTATTAGAAATAATTGTTACCGTACAAAAAAGAAAAAGAAAAAAAAAATCTACATTATTCTTACAGAGCAGATTCAAGGCTTTTGGTCAGGATAGAACTATTTCTTCCCTTTACTTTGTCTGCAGCTTTTATCCGCTGTCAGTGGGGATCATTCCATCCAGATAAAATTGTGGTAAAGAGCTTTGAGATTCCCAAGAGCTTGTCCTAGGCGAATCTAGCCTGGACAGGTAGCTAACAGCTCATCAGGCAGTTCTTTATGCTAACTAGTTACTTTCATATATGCTGTCTGAAAATGAAAATGGAAGTGTCTGCCCATGGCCCTGGAGACAGGCCATAATGATAGGCTGAACCATAGAAGATGAAACCCTGGAGGTAAATATCAAGAGACTAAAATTATCTTTGAAGAAAATACTCAGCTTTTATCTGTTGCTGATATTTGATAAGGGATTGGCAAGAGGCTGAATGAGTGAATATACTAAAAGGTCAAGAGTTGTCTTTCTTGATACTCAATAATTGTTTTCGTTTGTTACAATCTGGTGCCTGCAAAAGAAAGTTTGTTTCTAAATGTGATTGAAAACCTGATTTGGGGTCTGCAGTGACTCTGCTTGTGCCTGTCTTATTACTGTGTTACCTGAAGGCATGGGGGAAGTGGGGGAGATGTCTTATCAGTGGAGGTTTCATAACACAGGGCATCCCACAAATCTGACATTCAGTGGGCTCAAGCCAACAAATGTAACTTTAGAGTGGCTCACACAGCTTGTCCTTTAGTACCACCTCCTAAAACTCTGCTGGATGAGAAATTTTGGTCAAAATGAGATGAGATTATGGAGACAAGGCTTCTGAAAAAGTCATGATGTTAACAGATGGGATCAGCCCTCCTGAGCTCACAAGTAGGTTCTGAAGGCAAAATTTGTTATTTCCTTATTCATTGTGGGAAACCTGACTTCAGAGAGTTTGATGTCCTGGGGTTTGGATGAAAGTAGATAAGCAGTGTTCTCACTAAGGGGTTGGTTATACCATAGTTCTCCTGAATTTTTCCCTTTTAACCAAGTTGCTCTCAGTAGAAATCACTATCATGAGTTGTTGTTCGTTCGTTCGTTCTTTCTTTATTTTCTTTCCTTTTCCCTTTTGGCTTTTTTTTTTCCCTTCTTTTTTTTCTTTTTTTCTTTATTTTTTTTTCTTTTTTTTCCTTTTTTTTCCTTTTTTTTCTTTTTTTAAAATTGTTCTGTAGCTGAGAGTTGTGTACTGGTTGTTCTCATCTATCTGGCAGAAAGAATACTGCTGGCAGTTGTGCTGCTGTAGGGATGTATACTTACATGAAGCTACAATACAATCCTACATTTTCTTCAAAGAAGGTTTTACAGAGCCAAATCAAGGTACTCATCAAGGAGAATAGTCCCCTTGAGATTTTAGTTGCTTAATTCTACATTGAGTGCTTTGCTGAAAATTTTAATATATCCCTGGTTCTGAATTCATCATGCATAAGGTATTTAACAGTGTGTATTTGTGTAAGGAATTTCCAGCCTCAGCTCAGGTTTTGAAATTATGTTTGTGTATTTTTCCAAACAGATGCCGGAGGAGCAGGCGTTCTGTGTATTTGTGAAAATAATGTACGACTATGGCTTGAGGGACCTCTACAGAAATAACTTTGAAGATCTCCATTGCAAATTTTTCCAGCTGGAGAAGTTAATGCAGGTGGGGCCAGGGTAACAAATTCTTCTGCTTTCATAAATGGAAATACTGGCATGAAGAAGAGATTAATGCGTTGTTTCCATAAGCTACTGGACAATAAAACCCCTCTCCTTTTAGAGGTGGGGTAGAACCAAAGCAGGGAAGTTTAATGTCTAGATCCAAACATCGTGAGTCAGATTTATTTCTCATTTCTTTTGTCTTTCGTATACCGATCTTGCTGCTAATCTTTGTATCCAAGCAGAGTAGGTATCTTTGTTTATCGCTCTCTGTTTGCTCACTCTCTCTCTTCTCTATTTTGTGATGTTGCTTAGAGAGAATGTCTCCGTTCTATTAAGACCAGAATATCTTTTGGACTGCCACCATCAGTGTTCTACTTTCTATGAATTATGTTGATGGTTAAGAGGTCAGGCAAATCAGAGCATCCTCATGGTTATGAAATACGAATCAAGTGTAGGACATTTTGTAGATTTTACTGTGTTTTCAATACATTGCTCTTTTTTCAGATGGAGTTATTTCATAGTCAGAGTAATTTAACTTACATAAACAGCTGCAGGTTTTACACATTATTGTTCTGACTAATAAGCAATTACTAACAGTCCATTAAGCTTTGACCTGTGCTTCTGTTAGCATAGTGAAAGCTAGCTGCTGGAGTCACTTACCATAGATGACCATATATACCTCTGTGAGATATATTAAACCCAAACAAAACAGACTACAGTTAATTTAATGATCTTTTTTTTTTTTCAGATGTGAAATTGCATGCATTTCCTACTTGATGAAGTAGAATTGCATACTAATTAATTTGATACTGAACTTCGGCATATGGTCTTCTCAATATTTACATATGTTAATAAAGACTTTTACTTTATTAACTGAATACGAATATATTATCACTGTACAGTAGGATTATCAGTGCTTATTTTGTGTTACTTATATATCTCCTAGTTAGAGAAATTGTCTGGTGGAATTGTGGGCTTTGTTGCTTTCAAGCTCTGCAAGGTGATCTCCTTGTTCTAGTATCAATTGTTTTTTTATAGCAGAAGCATTCATAGCAAGACACAGCGAAGGAATAACTTAAAAATATACACTATACGTGACGTAAATCTCACAGCTGCTCTGCCTTTTGACTGTTGAAGGTTTTGTAATTTCTCAGAATAACTCAGTACGTTATTTGATACTGTGATAGCCTCCACAGTGGATATCTTACTAAAACCCATAACCATGGGCACTGAAATTTATGAAGAAACATACTTCCATTGCTCAAAAGAAGCCAGGATTTTACTTTGTTGTGTTTTCAGTGTTTAGCAACCTGGTATTTACTGGCAGTGTAGATGAAGAACTCTGATTAATGAGTAATACTGAAGCATTTATTTTTTCCTTTACTCTAGGAGCAGTTACCAGACTTACATAGCCATTTCTCAGACCTCAATTTGGAAGCTCATATGTATGCATCCCAGTGGTTCCTCACTCTTTTTACTGCCAAGTTTCCGCTCTGCATGGTCTTCCACATCATTGACTTACTACTTTGTGAGGTAAAAACCCTTGAATCAGAAAGCCCTTCTTCCACTCCACAAATTTTTCTTCTTTTTTTTGTTTCATTTTGTTGGAGTCATTTACTGTTTAATTTCAAAGTCCATGTAACTAAATTATGTAGAAACCATGGTTATATTGAATAGAAGATGTTCAGTGAAATGCTGGTTTGGTTTTAAAATTAGAGTTGTGGATTACCTCATTCTTTGCTAAGGGATCTAATTAAGAATATCTGATGCACACATCTGTTCTTCATTTAATTTGTTAAATAATTTATTCAAAGTTAGGAATTCTAATTTCTTTAAGATACCTAGTAGTAAAAGCCTAGCAGGCTTTTAGTGGGAAAGCTCTCCAGATTGTCTGATTCAGAGTACCCAAAGACAGTGAGGGTATTGCATGTTGCTTTG
>VZTL01039672.1:0-11457 GCA_013400535.1 Scopus umbretta
TTTTTAGTGGGGCCTGTTGCAATGGAACAAAGGGTAATGGTTTTAAACTAAAAGAAGGGAGATTTAGTCTAGATATAAGGAAGATTTTTTTTTTACCAATGAGGGTGGTGAAACACTGGAGCAGGTTCCCCAGAGAGGTGGTAGATGCTGCATGCCTGGAAACATTCAAGATCAGGTTGGATGGGGCTCTGAGCACCCTGGTCTAGTTGAAGATGTCCCTGCTCACTGCAGGGACGTTGGGCTAGATGACCTTTAAAGGTCCCTTCGAACCCAAACTATTCTATGGCCTCTACAGGCTACTATAAGTCCTGTTTTAGGTCATAGAAGTAATCCTCATGATTTTCAATTACATCAATTTTTCCAACACAACTTACATCCATTTTCCTCCTAAATTTACCTTTGATCAAACTTATTTTCTCCTCCAACCTGTGTCATGCTTTCTGGCAACCATGTAAGAATGGATTTAATACTGCTGTCAAAATGGAAAATGGAGGTAACACTAAGAAGTGCAGAACTGAAAATATATAGTTATTTTACATTAAAAATGTCTGAAAATGATTTCATTAAACTGGATTTTTTAAAATTTTATTATGCATAAATTCACACTATTTTAACTCTTCATTCCTCTTCTGTGGTAAAAATAATACTAAAATTTCCATATTTTCTTGTCTTTAACAGTACAGAGTTGGTCTGGTACTTGTGATGCTATTTCATGTCTGGTTACTCTCAGAAAGGTTTCTTTTTCTATGACATACATAGAGTTGGGTTTTGGGTGGTTTTTATATTTATCCAAGATTTCCAGATGTCTACCAGCCATATCAATCTGGTTGGTACTACACAGTAGCTCAGAACAGGCAGCTTGTGGACCCAGAAGTACCAGGTATGTTCAGTCAATAAGCATCAGTTTGTTCAGTAGGTGAAACGCTTACTAAGGTAGAAGTATTTCTTCTTCAGCAAGGTCTTTTCACACACAGTCAATCTCTCCATTTGAACATGTGTGAAAAGTCTACCCTATCTTGTGCACTCCATAAAGATGTGTAGTATATTAGTGTATACACTAAAATTCACATAATTTGAAAATACTGAATACACTGAATGTAAGCAGCTTAAATCGATTTCAGCACACAGTGATATTTTTCTCTTCAGGAAATCTCAGACAACTGAATGATAGCTACAGTCACTATCCTATTTTACCCCATCATAAGTTCCAAAGTGTTTCCCCCACAAAATAATTTAATTACTCTGTATATTAATAGTTATAAAATTTGGTTTAAATCATGCAACTTGCTTATAAGTGGGTTTTTACCCTACACAAATCAGTCAGTATACCTCAGTCTGTGGGAAAATAAACATTACTCTCTGGTGTTTTATTTTCTCATAAAAGGATGCAGTCTCATATGTCACAGGTCATTGGTTGTAGTATTTCCTAATCTTAGCACCAGAAGTGACGTAAAATGATAAGTGAAGATATTAATGGTCTCTAGTGACAGTTACACTTTCACCTTTTGGCAAGCAGTACTTGATCCTCTTAGTCACTCCACACATACAGTAATTTTTTAGCAGATTGCTGGTCAGAACAGTGGGGCAAGGGAAACAGCATAGCAAAATGTTTGAAAACCCTATCAAGAACATGTCCATTGATTAACATAATTTGCCTTTTTTCTTTCTCTTGTTTGTTGCTCAGCTAGGTGATTTCTTTACTTGTATAATATTTCTTTAAAATGCAGTATAATTTCCTAGAGGAAAAACACACATTTTAAGGTCAGGTGAATCAAATATGTTTATATATATATATATAGTAATGACCCAAGTACAGAGCTGAATGGAAGCCTTTTGGGCACATGTATTCTTAATATTCTAACCCAGTATTATTTTTGTTATGGGCAAGAGGGAACATGCTATATATGTGCAGCCAAAAAAATATTGTTAATCTAACTAATGCTTTAACAGCCTAATAGTCAAAATTAACATAGAAAATTCTCACTAAAATACAGCTAAAATTGTTATACATTGTTGTGGTTTAACCCTGATTGGCAACCAAGCACCACACAGCTGCTCACTCACCCTCCCCCTACCCCAGTGGAATGAGGGAGAGAACCAGAGAGGGAAAAAAAAAACCCAAACAACCAAACCCTAAAACCCATGAGTTGAGATAGACAGTTTAATAGGACTGCAGAGAAAGAGAAAATAACAACAATAACAACAGAATATACAAAACAAGTGATACACAATGCAATTGCCCAACCTGTCCTCAAGCAACAACCTCTGCCCCCCACCCCAGCCAACTCCCCAGTTTATATACTGAGCTTGACATCAGGTGGTATGGAATAACCCTGATGGCTAATTGGGATCAGCTGTCCTGCCTGCATTCCCTCCCAGATTCTTGTGCACCTGGCAGAGCATGGGAAACTGAAAAGTCCTTGACTAGTGTAAACAACTGAAACCAGGACATACATAAACTTCCTACCTCTGTCTTTTCATCAGTGTTATATCTACCTTTCTAATGTCCCTCTAGGTCCTAGGACTGATAGTCTCAGTCTTCCTCAAGAAGAACAGGTGATTACAGAATCATAGAATCATTTAGGTTGGAAAAGACCCTTAAGATCGTGGAGTCCAACCATAAACCTGGCACTGCCAAGTCTACTACTAAACCATGTACCTAAGCGCCACATCTACACATCTTTTAAATTTCTCCAGGGATGGGGACTCAGCCACTTCACTTGGCAGCCTGTTCCAATGCATGATAATGCATATCCATCACTTCAGGACATGGTTTAGTAGGCNGTGTGACCAGCTTCCACCTGTATTTAACTCTGTTCACCACAACCCTTTGGGCCCACCATCCAGTCATTTTTAACCCAGTGAAGCATATACCTTTCCAAGCCATGAACAGCCAGTTTCTCCAGGAGAATTTTGTGGGATACTGTCAAAGGCTTTACTAAAGTCCAGGTAAACAACATTCACAGCCTTTCCCTTGTCCACTAAGTGGGTTATCTTCTGATAGAAGAAGATCAGGTTAGTCAAGCAGGACCTGGCTTTCATAAACCCTTGCTGACTGGGCCTGATCACGTGGTTGTCATGGTTCCGATGAGCCATCAGCATCCTGAGGACTTCACTATAAGAAGTTTAATGTTCAAAGTGAGGGCTATTTCCTCCTAGTCTTGGATTGTTTTGGTTTCTTTTTATAATTTCTTATTACCAGTTGATCCTCTCTGGCTGCTCCCAGCTGAGTGTGAGGGTGGGCCTACAGCCTCCACCACGCTCCACCTCCCTATGGGCTCTTGTTTCTTTGACAACGCCTAAGAAACTGTGTTTCCAGACACTTCCCAAAGATGCACTGGCAGAGTTGAAGCTCAGGCAGGGGAGGCAGCAGGCGCTTGGCCCAAGGCAGATGCTGAAACCAGCTCAGCCCAACTTTGGCCAAGGTGAACCCAGGCCCGCTCTGAGACCTGTGCTCTCAGTTCAGGGCAGAGTTTTTCATTAGTTGCTAGAAGCAGCCTAATCTTTTGGGTTTCATGACACTGATGGATTTGTCCTTTCCCCTGCCTCATAGGTATGACTGCAGCAGGTCAGTCCAGGGCTGTGCACTTACTGTCAATGTGTACATGTATATGCACGCACACGTGCATAATATCAAGACATATATGGGCTGACCACACAGATAAACACAGACAGAGAGGTGCCTTTACCAGCACCCACGTAATCACACAAAGTATTCACATACATACAAAGAAAGCTTTATACACACTAAAAAGTTGTCTGCCTCCATCCAATAAAATTCCTAACCCCCTTTAGGCAATAAGTCCCTTTATTTTGCAAGGCATTCTGGAGAGGAAGTTCCTTTGATTGGCCCATCTTGGTGTGAAACCTTAGAGACAGTCAATTCAGTGTGTTTCATTTTCACTGATAAGATAACCAGGGTTTGGCCATCTATTGTCCTACCTCTGACTCTTGGTGCTCATTTTGTTTACTGTGATTATCTTTTAATCATATAATCTAAAACTGGTAATGGCAAAATCATATTTACTGAGCTACTCCAGAGGCAAGAGTCACAAACTGAAATGCAGGGTATTTCATTTAGATATAAGAAGAAGAAGAAGAAAAAAAATAGTAGTGTGAGGGTATTCAAACACTGGCACAGGTTGCCCAGAGAGGTTGTGAAATCTCCAGCCTTGGAGACATTCAAAGTCCAATTGGGTAGCGTCCCAAGGAATGTGGTGTAGTGGACACCACTTTGAGCAGAGAGGTTGGACTAGATAAGCTCCAGAGGTCCCTTCTGACCTCTGTGTGAAAATGTAGAAGTGCCACAGAAAAGTGAAAGCTGACAATCTCTGTTCCTACCTCATCACCTGAAGTAAGGCATTGATGTCATCATTGCTAACACCTTGAATCTTCTGCTACCAGGAAATTATTTTTGAAACCTAAATTTAAGAAAGCCTTGTTTCCTTCATCATTCTTTCTGCAAGACTGCATTCCTTTGTACTCTCTACAGATCTTATTCTGTCACAGCTCATGATGAGCACATGACTCTTTTATAACGTTATATTTGTATCGTGAATTTTCTTTACTTTCTTATACAGTTGGGGGATCCATTTATCATCTACTGCTTTAGCAATGGAAGTATGCAGATCTCAAACATTTGACTAAGAACTCATTCTAGCTTGCAGAAACATCCTCTGTATTTAAAACAAAGAACCACTATATTCAGTACATTCATTAAATGCAATACAGAAACAATCCCCCTTCTGAGAGCTTATGTGCTTAGCTGGACAGCTGAGTGATATTGACAAGAAACATACATAACGGGTGTGTTAAAAATAAGTGCAAACTCTTTATTTTGTGCTAAACATGCCCAAACCTGCCTAAGGACAGGCTGCTGTAATGATGGGGAGGAGCTTTTTCTTCTAGGAAAAAAGCTTTATGGGTCATATAAAGTCTTTAATTTATAAGTCATCAAGATGTCAAGCTGGGGTGATCTGACTTCTCCCACTTCTTTGAACACTCATTTTCTAAATATAGATTTGCTGGAGTGTGGCTTGTTTGAGAGTGACCAGAGCACAACAGCTTTAGTGCATGACAGAGTGACCATACCTGATAAAGTTCTGTTTAAAAACATTTTAGATCCTACTGAAGAAGAAGGTTCTGTTATTTTCAAGTGTGATAACCATTATGACTTGGAAAAAAAAACCCATAAAATAAGTGGGCAATTCTGCCTCAAAGGAAATTCTGGTAAATCTTAGATTTTAGGGGAAATTAAATCACTTAAGAAGACACTAAAACTTGTTTTTGTAGAATTCCATGCTATTCAAGTGTTTACCCAGATTATTATATCTTCCTCATTTACTTATTAATTGGTGACCGTAACTACTATTAATTGATGACCATAACTAACTGACTGGAGACATGTAGGAGGAACCACTCTATTTGGTGTGTAAAGATGAATGGGTGACATATCCGATCCTCTAAAGAAGTTCAGATAAAAGTTTTGATCTGAGGGCTGCAGATAATGGAGCTAGAACTAAATAAATCCTTAAATGCTGCCGGTTGACTTGAAACCAAGATGACCTAGTTGTTGAGTCTACTTGTACTCAAGTAAAGATCACCCACTGAGGTCTAAACAGTTTTATGTTGGAAGACTGATGTCTCCCACATATAAGTCTATTTTTAAAAAGGATTGTATTCAGTGGTGACCATGTGTGGAACTTCTATGCCTGGCTTTTATGAAACATAAAATTCAAAAGGTTTTTTTTGTCTAAAATAGTTATTCTCCTGTAGGCTCCTTCTTTTTTCAGCCCTTGCTATGGCCCCAAATCACATTCTAAGAAAAGGTAAAAATAATGCTTGGCACTCCTAATTGTCTTGATTTTTTTTATTTTTTTTTTTTTTCTTACTTTCTGTTTTTCCACTTTTCATTCCTACATATATTCCTGCAAGAACAAAGGATTTCTGATAAACAAATATCTTATGAGATATCTAGGCTTTATTATGCAATCCCCCAAAATTTTTGAAGCACTAATCAATCTTGTATGAATCAGATATGATATGAGATAAACCCTCAGGGAAATGCTTCACCATTTTATTCTGAAGTATCTTGAAGTCATCCGGTATTAGAATGAAACGCAAAGACTTTACCGGTGTAAATATGTTCTTTAGGATGTTCACTGGTAAACTTGTATCACTGCTGCACCATGATAAGAACAGAAGGAAGGAAAATGAAATAAAGAGGGAGTACATTGTAGTTTGATTATTATTTGTAGCCTCTTATCAGAAATAATAAAATCTAAGTAAAATCAGCCTTTGTCCATTCAAGCTTTGTTCAGAAGCAAGATAGGCTCCCAAAGAGTATGGAAATAGGAGGGTACATTAATAAGGTGAAGTAAGATCTGAGTATTTCATGAAAACAAGAGGAAAAAAATCATGAAATTTCTGAGTGTTGCTTTCTTTCAGATACCAAAGTTTCAAGGACTGCATAGGAAAAGAGACCTGCTCTCCTCATTAATCCTTTTCTATAGACAATTCAACTTGGCTGGAAGCAAAAGTGAGAGGACTGCAAGTTGAAGGCTGTACCTCAAAGGACTCTGACATCTTCCCCTCTCTGACGTTATGGTTTTCCTGAACTTAATGCAGACTTCTTAATCTTCATCTTATGTCTCTGACCCCATCCTCCAAAAGGAGTAGATCTACCTTTGCACCTTTTTTAGGGGGAAAGAAACAGAAAGAAAGATAACTACTAGGTAGGATTGGACTAGAGGCAGAGAAATAAGGTCCATTGTTAACACTAACACATCCCCACCACTGGACAGAAGAAAGCTTGAAATAGATGGCAATGTCATGGTACTAGGCTGAGTGTAGAAGACTATTATCATCAGCAATGTACATGAAAGAAAATAAAACTAGTCACAGAATCATAGAACAAATTAGGTTGGAAAACACCTCTGGAGGTGACCTGATTCACACTCAGAGCAGGACCAGCTTGAAGATAAAATCCAACTGCAAAGTTAGGTTGTTCAGTGCCTTGTTCAGTCAAATTTTGACTTTCTCCAATACTGGAGATTCTTCAACCCCTCCTGGAAATTTTTTTCCAGTGTTTGATGACCTTAGTGTAATTTTTGTTTTCCTAATGTTTAATTCAAATTTCCCTTCCAACAACCTGTGTGTGTTGCCTTTTACCTTTTCACTATTCATCTCAAAGAAGAGTCTGGCTTCATCGCCTCCATAATTTTCCATTAGATAATTGAAGACAGCAATAAAAACATATAGATGAACAAACTTTCCAACCTTTCTTTTATATGTGCTTCAGCTCCCTAATCATCTCAGTCACTCTTTGCTGGACTTGCCCCAATATATCAGTTCTCCTCTTGTATTGCAGAGCCTAAAACAATGTGCATTCTCATAAGTCTCATAAGTGCCAAATACAAATAAATACTTAGAGAGAAATCCTTCAAACTCTTGGTTACACTCTTAGTAATGCAGCCCCATATGTGGTTAGCTTTCATCACTCCAAGGACATACCACTTACTCAAATTCATGTAACGTATTTTTGAAAAGTAGTTGTCAGTGTGTTTCAGAAAGAAACTGAATAAAACCCTAAAATTTAAATTCTGTTATATTTCTCTTTGTCTCCCCACTCCAGAAAAGGTTTGAAAAATAAATGAAAAATAAATACTTGCAAATATTCAGAAACTTCAAATATAATATAGTAAAATAGAAATAAAACACATCTAAAACACATCTGAATATTTTTGTTTCCAAAATGACAAATGTTTTAAGAAAGTCTTGTCTGCTCCCTTTCAGATTTGTTCAAATTCAAGAAAAAAATACTTTTATGCACCCCGCCCCAACCCTCAGATTGAATATTCTTTTCGAGACTTCTCTTCTGAGTGTTAGATAAAATATGTAACATTAAAACACTTGGATAAAAATTAATTTGCTTTGTCCTTTAAATAACATAATGGGATTTTGATCAAGCTACATCTCTAACAGCTAACATCCATTTTTTAATCCATTGTTGTAAATTAAACTTTCAATTTAAATTCACTAGAGGAAAAGGTGAATGAATATAATCAGAAACTTTAAATATCCTTTTTTGCTTATCTTTAATATTATAGTAACAGGTGTGCAAATTTCTATTTGGCAATTCTTTAATGCTGACAAAGGGGAGAACTGGTTTGGCTTTGTTCTGCTAGGGTATTTTATTTTGGTTGTCTGAAAATTTGAAAAAGTGCTGATGAGATCTGTAGGCCAAGTTATTTGCATGACTAATAAGCTTAAATTTGATGCCATAACATTGACAGATGCTCATTTTCAAATATCTATCATGTACGTAAAGGTAAATGTCAAGCAGTACTTATTAAGAAAAGACCTTACTTCTGAGAATTATTGTGAATTCGACAAGAAGAAAAACAAAATAAAGTATAGCAGATGTGTCAGCAATGAAAAAATACACTGTTTCTAGAGACACATGTAAGAAAAGGCCCACATTTTGCATTTTATGTCTATGTTCTCTAGGAAAGACATTTAAATTTCTTCTGGTTGCTATCAGGATTTATTGACAGTCACATTTAATATATAAAATGGAACTTCATATACTTTATAAATAATTAATACATGAATAAAACTTCTATAATAAACATTCACCCAGTTCATGTTTTATAGACTGACAAGAAAATAGGTGCTCATACTATGCCTTAAAAAAGTGCAACTTTGACATTATTTGTAAACCTACGTTTACAAACATATACAGATATTACAAACCTGTTTGTAATATCTTTAACTTCTATTCATAATTAGAATACAAAATAAAATACTGCCTAATTATATATATTACACATTAATATAAAATTTTCAAGATTAGTATTCCACTGTATGAGGTATTCAACAAATCCAATCCATTCTCCACCCAGACTGTTGGTATTTTTCCCTATTTTAATATCTATTTAATGTTCCCAGGAAGTTGCATCATGAAATCCAATGTTTGTTAAATCCAGTACTGATTCAAGAAGCATTATATGTTTATAAAGTTTTGCATAAACCTTTGCAAGAGAGATGTACAAAATGAGACTGGACAGAAGTGCAAGTTGGGTGTTGATATATTTGGGAGGGTGTTACCTTAGACCAGATACTGGAATTCCTCAGCTGTTTTATGATGTTCAGTACAGTTCAGATTCTGGTAGTATAACTATGATATTTAGATTATCTGAATCAGATTATGAATCCCATAGAATTAGTTATACCAAAAATCCCATTTTGGAGATGTTAAAAGTTACTGCAGTGGGTGACAACTTTATTTAAACAGATCTTAATATGATTTAAAATATAAATACATGGTGAAGGAAATGAGAAAACTCACTTCTGAGCTGATAGTACTTGATCGCTCTACCCTCAGAAGAATAAAAATAGCAAAAAAAGTTACAACACCTTATTAAGAAAGGTGAAAAAACCCTGAAACTTAGCTATTTCCAACTTTTTCACGAGCTTACAATTAAGCAGCAGTGAATGTTAGTCATTATTGTAATTATGTTGTCTAAATAAAATTGTTCTTGTAACTGGATGGGTACCACCACCACTCCTGGACAATGCATCAGATAGCGACGGGGTGAGTCCTGACCCCTAAACTAATCTAATCCATTTTACCTTGAAGAAATAGAGAAAAAAATTAAAATGTATTTTGTGAACACAAATTACTGTTTTAGCATTATGGAAATTAGAAAGGAAAAGGATGAATATTAAAAATTAACAAATGTTCAAAAGATGTGTCAAGGAATACACTTTGTGCCTGACATATTGCCTGCATCTCAGACAGTCTTTGGAACCAGATAGCATTTATTCCTCATGAGGGATCCTCTCCCCCCAGACTGAAACTCCCTTGTTCCCTTAACCCTGACACCTACACCTCATGTTGAAAACTGGAATATGAGCAAGACCCAAAAAGGTGACTGAGGGTTTTGAATCTTTCAGTCAGATAAGATTTTGATGAACAGCAGGGAGAAGGGAGAGCTTGTAATCCAGTTTACCCTTAGTTTATATTAGCTCAGAGACAAGGTGGATAGAAACAAAATATCTGAGCAATTATAAGTTTTTTTGAAAGACAAATTGAGCTGGATAAAATTACCATAATTATCTTCACTGACTCAACTTATTTTTGTTTCATCATTTTTTTCTGTTTATGATACAAGTTCAAATGTGTCACGTCATTATCATTAACATTATTGAGGTTAGATATAGAAATTTGTTATTTTCTTTAATCTCACTTTGTTTGATCAGTTATTAAAGGTACCTCTCTCTCAAAGTATGAATATACTATTTGTAATCAAAGGCCTTGTTAAAAAAGGAGAAGAAAACAAGAAAAAATTTAAAATAGAATTATCTCCAATAGACATAAACATACAATACACACATGCACACTTGCTTTAATATTCAGAGTCCTTCCCTACATTTATTGTAAAAACTCTTATGCTACCCTTGCAAAAAAGGCATCTCCACAATGATGCAAACAGAACTCAGACCATTCTGCTTCAAAATATGAGACCTTTTATACCTTGCAACTCATATAAAAGATTCACTTCAAAATGTGTTATTCCTCCTTCCTTTGCTGCATATTATCTCACAAATTATTTTTGTGTGGAAGAGACAGGTAAAGAGAAAGGTGTGAGCATGAAAGTTTAGGAAGGGGGAAATCTACTTAGTCTTATAAATGCAATGTTTTAACTTTTTTTCTAAATAACAGTAGGGACAAAAAAACCACCCCAAACTAATAAACAAACCCAAACAAACCTCAAACAGATAATCTCAGCACTTATCCTTAGAGTAATTATTTTACTGTCTTTCTGTGGCACTCACTTTGCTGATGTGCGCTTTTCTTCATTGCCTTTTAAATTTATAATTAAATTCTGTGAAATTCTATTTGCAGAACATTATCTGCCATTTTGAATCTGGGAAATGCATAACTTAATGATTTGCATTTGTATGAATAAGGTACCCACATACCAGTGGTTTCCTAGTGGTGAACTTGTTATGTTCCTGACAGTTTTGAGGTTACATATGCCTTTGTTACTGTTATCTGGAGGTAATGAGAAGTTGTTATTTATAAAGGCAGTTAGAAATGACCAAAAGACCTATGCAGCTGAAATGTTGCACTGAATATATTACTCAACATGAGTAGTTGATCTAACCGGAACACAAGACTGTAAGAAATATTTGAAGATACTGTTATTTTTTTCTTGCCCCCACAAATCTAATTTGAAGTCTGTTTCATCAGCCTTACAGTTCTAATGATGAGGAGACATTCAGTCCTAGAAACATCGACTCTTGTTAAGGAGGGATTCACCTGAACAAGCATACTGTGTGTATATAACCATCCTGACCTTCCATTATGGTCAAAGGAGACAATCACTCTTAAATCATGATTCATCTCATGGATGAAAGCAGCCATTCAAAACTTGCTAGGCGAACTAAATA
>VZTL01039675.1:6104-20520 GCA_013400535.1 Scopus umbretta
TTTTTCAGAAATTCATAATTAAGGGGCTGAAAACTCACTTTTTAGACATTCACCTCTACAGTTCAGCTTTTAAAGCAAGTGAATTTGAAAGCATTAGCCTTTATTTTAACTTCTCTACTTTAAGGAACGGTTTTACATTTCCTCTCTCTTGCCCCCTTGCCAATACAGGTATCTTCAGGATATCACTGTTTCCAAGGTCCTGAAAGGAATATGAACTATGCATTTTAAAGACACCACTTATACACCAAAAACTCATTAGTCAAGAAGTTGTTTTCCTCCTTGCCACATGAATACCTACAAAGAGTGATTTCAAAATAAAACTTGTGAGAGTCATGGAATAACCACCACCACCCAAAGTAGAAAAGGCTTCTGTTCTTTTCAGTTAGGGCCAGGGTACTTGGACTCAGACACTCATTAAAGTGGAGTAGCTAGTAAGCATCCAAACCATGTTCCAACGGATCCCTGCTCTCAAGCCTGAGACAGCTTAATGGATCACAAACCAAACAGCTGTGGGTTTCAGGCTGTCATAATGAAGATGATCAATTTTGCTGTTAGGTTCTCAGCGCTACAACAGGCAATTTAGGTTTTATGACACACTGCTCAAAGCAGAGCCATTAAAATAAGTTGTTTGGAATAACATCCAATGAAGCTGTGAGTAACCCAAAGGACAAAGACTCCACAGCCTCTGTGGGCAACCCATTTCTGTGTTTGACTACCATTTATTGTGGTGTCCCCCCCACCCCATTGGTGGCTGCAGAACAGCTCCCCAGCCTCTACTGGTGCATGGGGCTACTCCCTCCCACAGGCAGGGCTTTGTGCATGCCTTAGCCTTACATGTCAGCTCATTCCCCCAGGCTGCTGAGGTCCCTCTCCATAGTCTCCCTTTCCTCCCATGTATCAACTGCTCCCATCAATTTGATATCACCTGCAAACATGCTGAGGATGCACTCTGTCCCCTAATCCAGTTCACTAATAAAGAGGTTAGCAAGTATTTGCTCCAGTGCCAAGCTTTGACGGGATGCCACAAGCAGCCAGCTGCCATCTGCACTTTGTACTACTAAGCACAAGTCTTTGCGACCCACAGTTCAGCCACCTTATTATATTGCCTGGATAAGTGGACTATTTCATGGATTTGTTTATAACAATACTATGGGAGGTGAAGTCCAAGGCCTCACTGATGTCAGGCAGAAAACCACCTGCTGCTATCACCCCATCTCCAGAACCAGCTATTTCACCACAGAAGGAAATCAGGTTTGTCAATGTGAAAGCATTCTACACACATAGCTCATACCGTCAAGGCCATTTAGCAAAAGTCACAGTTCCCCTTTTTATTAAAGTCAGCTGTAATTGAAACGATTTTGACAATATTGGTTCAGAGCCCTCTGGACAATAAAGCTCTTCCGCCACAGAATCCCCCACATACCTAAACAAAAACCAGAACAAAGAGAACACAGTGGTTCTCATTTTAACATGTAAATACTAAAGTTTTGTTTAGTTTTTAATATTGAAATGTAAAAGTCTTAACAAACTTGCTATTTCTGGGATATAATGCAGCTCAAATGATAAAATCTGACTTTGAGCAACTTGTCTCTGGCTTTATGTATTAGAAAGTAAGAAAACTGAACATTAATTCTTTAGGAAAGGCAAGTCAGTCACGTTAAAAGAGAAGACAAAACAAAACTAGGTTTACTCCAGTCTTCAACTCTACTAAGTTTCGCCTAAAAATTCAGCATTGCCCTTTCTATGTTAGATATCTGTACTGAGTTAGCTAGCGGTACCATTAAAAACATACTTAAAATTCTCATATTTGGCAGTGTCCAAAATAAACCCTCTCAAGAAAAAAAAAAAAGTCAACTATATTAAACAGAATCAGAAAACTGTTTAATGTGGTTATTCGCAGTCACAATACTGCTGCCAGGTTATCGCACATACAAAACACAGACTAAAGGTATCCCAGTCTGTAGGGGATAGCGGTCGGAAGATCACGCGATGTAACGGAAAGAACAGGGGCCTCCCCTTTGACATGTGTATTCCTACCCCTCGTGACGTATAGCTTATGGGCGGTAACGAAAGGCAGCGGAGTATATATTGCTATGCAACCTATTAATAAACGCCATTTGCAGCATCCTCATCTTGGTGTCAGTGCTCACTGGCCCGGAGGCGGGGTGTTGGGCCTCCGTGCTACCTCAGCAGAAGGTGGTCTGTTGCAAGAGACGCAACACCAGTCAAGGACATAACAGGTAAGAAATATGCAAAATTTGGTAAACTGTTGCATTAAAACCTATTTTGGTTTTAAAGGAGGTCTTAATACACAGTCACCTTAAAAGAAGTAACATACTGTACCTTTCTGCTCCAGCAGAAGATGCTTCTGCAGCATCTATTGCTCCCTACTGGAAATCTGAATCTGACTGGAATATTGTCTGTTTCACCATAACACCCAATATGATGCTTTCCGAATGGCAGCAAAAAAGCACCACAGATCATGGCAGAGAAATCAAGGAAGAGTGAAGTACATCAGAAGCATGAAAGAAGCAACAAAGGAGGACCAGATAAACAAACTAACAATGTTAGCAAACATCTATTTCAGTACCATTTGGCAATTTTGATCAATGCACTAGAATAATTAGATCAGAACAAAGGAGCCTGCTTCAAAAAATCTTGAAAGAAACTCCAGTAAAAAGCCTCCCTCTGCTCAAATACTCACATAACTAGATGTACTATGATTTCAGTTATTGATTTATCATAGATGACATGTTTAAAGATGCTAGCGGTAGAACAGTAAAGCTGAAGAAAAAACAGTCTATGAAAGTAAGACTTTACATCCTTCACTCTCTGGGTCTTGAAGCAGTATTTCAGGCAGAACAGGCAGTGATTTCTTCCCCTCGTCCAGCTGATAAGACATAGTCACATTAAAAGAACAAACAGGACAAGCTTCAGGCTTACATGAATGCCATAGACTTGCAGTAGAAACCCCTTTCTACTTAACTTGATGCTCTTGTTAAGAATACAGCAAAACAATCAATGCAGCATGTTGCACAGTACAGCACTATAGAATATTTAAAATAATAAAAAGCATACCTGTATAATCTTTTTTCCTTAAGGAATAAACTTTTCCTTCTTTTAAGTGCTTGGGAATGACTCATTTTTGCACTGAGGGAAACACCACACAACCACTTTTTTTTAAATGAGTATTACAGCACTCAACTGATTTTACACTTGCTTAAAAGAAACAATTCTCCTTGCAAAGGGAAAATGTGAAAACAAGTTGCTGGTAACATTATGAATAGAAGAGGGACAAGCATGGTAATAAAACATTCAGCATAGCTTACTGTTTGTATAGATTCTGAAATATGCTGGGAAAATTCTTTGTGTGAGCTTGGAATGCTACCTAGCTCAAACAGGGAGTCAGCTTCGTAATTGGAGTTAAAGCTAACGTTGTCACCATGAATTACTTTCCTGACTAATTTGAAACAACATATTTCTTCTTTTAGATTAAATATTAAAAAAAAAGGGAAAAAACACCCCACAAACAAAGAAGTGGTAGCTAACATATCAGACCAAGGCAGTAGTAACAGGTTGCATAAACTGCCATTCAGTTTTATGGAGCCGATTGTCCAAACTTGCTAGAGCTGGCCTGGCCATCATAAATCTGCCAAACAGCACCTGCCAGTAAAGTAAGTCTGTATTTAGGAAGTTGATATATGAAGGCATTAGTCCTATTTAATACCAGAAACACTAGGTTCACCTGTTAAAGTCTTGATGTAAACCTCATTTTGAATGTGCGGCCCATCTACCTTTACTAGTATCCTCTTCAGAAGTCTGCAACAAGATTAATGCAAGCTTTGACAAGTAAAGGACATTTCAAAGTTGGCTACCAAGCCAGGACAACGTATCCTGAAAATCTCAAAGTGCTGAGTTGAGCAGGAGAGGGAAGAAGAAAGGAGGTGAGGAAGAAGAAAGCGCGGGGATGTACCTAAGGAATTGATCATCTGAGAAGCGTGACTGAAAAATTATCAAGAGGATACTCACCAAGCATTGCAAGAAGCAGACAGCAACACCTAGAACCTAAAGAAGAAATCAACTGCCCCCCCAGAGAGAGAGAGAGCAATTCATAAAGCAAGTCATGACAAGTGACCATGGAGACCTGTAACAACCAGATCAGAAGATCTCAAGTTTCATGGGGCAGAGAGACCTTATCGGTAGTTAGTCCTCCTTTAGTAGGAGGCTGAAAAGCCTCCAGCTAGGCAGTATCACCAGCTGATCTGCACAAGGGAGGATATTGAAGAATACAGGCTCATTATGACAGAACCCAGCTGGAAATCTCCCAGATAATAAGGAACTTTACAGAAATATCATGTAGTCATTAATACCAGAAAATTGGATTGGGGAAGAACTACCAAAAAGCCTTGCAGAACATATGAAAGCCTAACCAACACTACTCCAACCCACATCCAGATTAATAAGGATAAATTGAAGCAAATAAAATTTAATTTTGAAAATAGGAGGTTTAGTAGTAAACCAAAATAAAAGTAGATATAATCAACACATTGGCAAATTCTCAGAATCCACCACCCAACAAAAAAACATTTGGTACCTTGGTGAACTGTTACTACCAATACTATCATTTAAAAGCGGTGTGCACAGATACAAACACACTGCATAAAGCAAGCAGAGAAGTTTGCACTATAACATAGTGGCACTAATTTCAGCATTAAATAGTGCTATTTTTATTTTGTATATATAGATCAGCCACTTCCAAGCCTTTGGAACTATATTAAGCACTTACACCCACCACACCCTTCAAAAGTACTCATCAGTATGACAGATTTCCTTGTCTGGATGTCCCCAGACTATACAGCACTGCCACTGTACAAAGAAAATCAAATTCATTCTGCTTTGCTTAATGAATCATTGTTGTGCTCTGCTTACAACCATAAAAAGAAAGAATTTTACCCCCAGCCCTGGGCCTCATTAAGTTATTTATCTCCCTAGTCAGGACATGCTTGTTAATCAAGCCAAGTACTGTATTCAGAGCACAGCAGCAAAGTTTTGCTCCTCTGTGAGACTGAAACGGGCATTTTATTTCAGCAGCAGCTTACACAGTCAAGAATGCTCAAAAAAACAGAATAATTTCAATTTGTGCAATAAAAACCAGTAAGTATTATATCTGTGATTTAAACTTTGGAAAATATTTCGCCATGGCTAATATTCAAACAGTACATTTTGTCTTTTTCAATCTTTGTCAGAATGCTTACATGAATACTGCGGTAGCAACGCATGCACCAGAGGATGCTTTTCTACTTTCAAAAATTATACTGAGCAGCCTTCTTTGCTAAAACTAGCCCTGCAATACCAAAGCTGTGTTAAAAATCTTTCATACTAAAAGAAGGCATTATTTACTATTAACCAGAGTTTCACATGTACAGTCCATACCTCCATCTTTCTTCAGCTCTTAAGATCAGATTCTTACCTCTGTAGGTATCGGGATAAGGGCAAGCTTACTTGAATACATCAGAAGGTGCCTGGGACTGCCATTTCCCATCCCTGCTAAACCCCAGGGACTAAGAGGCAGGGAAAGTGACAGACAGTGGTCACACAGGTAAGCTGCACCTCTGAAACCACTCCAGTAACTAGCAAAACCTCTATTTCAGTGACTTTACTCAAGCACGTCCACACAGGAGAAGAGTCCAAGCAACAAGCACAATACAATCAAGTTACCTGGAGATGAGCCTTTAGCAGCTGCACACAAAGCGTGGTTGCAAGAATGCCCTCCGTGAAGTCAACTTCCACAGCAGCAGAGGTAGCTAACTGATGACTGAGCTCTATGTGAATAGCCAGGTTTAGGAGTGACAGCACTTCTCAGTGAGATCACTCTGCCACTTCATGTTCACATGGAGCACATTCCCTCAAAGGCAGGGCTCCCTGTCAGTTGGCACAACCCCACTAACCACTCCTGCAGTACCTGTCAATAACCAACTGACCCAGAAGAGCAGCTGTTTTCACAGGAACCATCAAAGGGTCTGATTCAAGAAAACAGGGCAGGCTTTCTTCAAAGCTAGTAAAGGATGGTTAGAATTCTGTTAGCACCAACAGAAATTTCAAAAGAAAGTGAAGGCCACAGTTGAGAAAGAGGATAACATAAGAAAAATCAGTGAAGCAGGTCTCCCATATCAACCATACACATGATTTAAGAACCTTTTTCTTGGCTGAAGATTCTTCCCCTTCTTCAGAAGGCAGGTATGCTCTAGTGTGCAGAGCCATTCACAGCTTCTATCGTTAGGTGGACCGTGAGCAAATGAAAATGAGTTGGGGATCCTGAGTTTGGTATCATCATATAGAGGAAGATGCAGAGAGATGCTTTACACCCTACTGAGCCTGACACAGTAACTACTGCAGTCAAATCAGGTTCCACTGACTACTCTGGACTGGTTTAGGGCTGGATGCTTAGGATCAAAGGGACTAAAGGGAAGAAAACATATACCATTAACTTGATCCAGAACAAAGACACCCTAAAGACAAGATCAAGAGGTAAAAAAGCTGACATTGCTTACTAAACTCTGCTAAATACCTAGGAATGTCAACTACCCCGAAGTATGGACTGCAGCATGGTAGATTAGGTCTATCACAGTAATGTGGTTTAATATGCTGTGCCAGGAATAACGTGTAGCCAAAATGAGTCTGTATGGAGACTATGACGAATCATTCAGAACAAGAAACATTTAACAGGAGACTGAAGGCAGTCAGCCACAAGACTCTCATACAGAGAGCACCTACATCAAACAGGTATTCAAGAACAGCTTATGCACAATGTCACCAGGCAGCGTGCTGCAAACATGAGTGTGCAGTCAAGATGTGTTAGATTCTACCCCGGGTAGAAAGCCCATCTACAGGGGCTTATTAGTAGAAAATGCCAAGAACTGAATGTCAACAAACGTTGCCAGTAATGACGATGGAGGATGTAGCAGCCTGAGCAAAGGAACCAAGGTATTGTAGCAATGACTCTAGAATACTTCGTCTTGACAAATCTAGAAAAAACCAAGACTACATGAAGTCTCCTTTACATATCCAAATACTGAACTGAATGGGGCAGAGGCATAATCTCTAGCAACACTTCAAGGACAAAGAAGTTTCTCTGTTTTAAGTAAATATATATGTAATTCACATATGTGCAAACACATACACAGGCTATCATATTAAGACAAATCTCCTTTCAGTTACATTTTTCTTGCTTTGGGACTATGATAATTTTTGTTGTTCTCAAACCAAAGGATTTTTTTTTTGTTACCTGAAAAACTAAATTGGGCAAACAAGCTACATAGCCAAAGGGGGTATAAGTAAAGTTAAGAAATTAACATAGTTTCAGAGATGGCAGCCTTAAGGAGTGTTATCTGCAAAGTATTTCTGTAACAACTCAAAAAGACTTACTGGAGTCTTACGGCTCCTCTGTAAGAAAACTACTCCTTTTCTAAATTCCACATTATTAATTACTCTGAAAAAACAAAGACAACCACATTGGCTAACATACATGGTGAACAATTTTGGCTAGCATACCATGTGAGTAAAGTGCAAAACTCAGCTTCATGACATCTGAAAATCTTATATAGCAAAATGTATACTCTACAGTGTATAAGAAGTTTAAGTGCAGCAGTACTGCAATAAGCCAAACCAAACAGGGAATAATTTATATAATTTGATTATATAAACAGTTTTAATAGTTTTTGGTGAATGGAGGAGATTAAGATATTTATTGAAAGTGAGGATAATAAGAATAAAGTACTTTCAATAGCATGAGAGAATTTACAAGTTATAACCTTTCTCATGGACTCCTATCAAATTTGGTATGTTCTGAAGTCATGCTACTTAGTATGCACGGAAATTATTGTATTCATCTAACAGTTTGTCAAACAAAACATCATGCTTCATACTAGAGAAGCTACGCCCATGTTCCACCTCCCTCAGATAAGACTGTTGGTTTCCCCTCAGTGCGGCAGAAAGCAAGGTAATTTAAAACCCAACCGAAAGAGGCAAGACTCTTTACGTTTATTGTGTCTATAAACCCACAGACACCAACCACAGAATATGATGGTTAACACCTATACTCTTAAACAAACCCATCAAATCCACATATTATCTAAATAGTTAAGATAAATATTACATAAATATAAAAATAGTTATCAAGGAGAGTGTGACATCCTAGGCTGTTCAGTGACACTTTTTTTTTTTAAGTTTTGACGCTGTCTTTATTCCTGTCCAAACACAGTTAAATACTGAGCGTATCAGCGAAGCACCTAAGCCAAACTTACAACCTTTCACTTCGATCTGCCTAGAATCAAAACTCATCTGTAATTTTTGAATTAAAACAAAAAAACAAACCAAAACAAACAAAAAAAAACCCTGACATTTTCCACCTGTCAATGTGACCAGCAAGGAGTTCAGTACAGGAATAGCTCTTCCAGGTTTAATAAGTACTAGCACCACAAAAGTTAAAGGAAGTTTTGATTATTTACATCACATTGCCAGCAACTGCAAGAACGTAAGGTAGACATTAGTTTAAAATGTGACTATTTGTTATTTCATTTGTGATGTTGTAACACTTCACACTTGAACAAAAAAATTCTGTTTTATTGTCTAAATCAAAAGCCACCAAGATTTTTTGTATCCCAATAAATTTCCAACTTCATATAAAATCTATTACCACAGCACTTACATTTTATTATAAAACATGCTTTAAGAATTAGCAGCTTGTGAAAAAAGTTATTTTGTCACTGCTTGTATTTTCTTGAAGATTTAGACTTGAAATAGAGGCTTATGATTACATAAAACACAGAATATCTCAGAAGGAGGTATTTATCAAGACACCGGTATCAATTAGTAGAAAAGAGCTCATTTTGTGCTGAAGACAACATCAACATCCTCCTTCATGTGCAAAACGAGGTCCCAATACACTGATCCAGGCCAGAAAATTGACCCTGGAGCCTGATCCATGGGCCTACAGCCCACAGAAGTCTTGGTTTTCAAACCATTTCTAGCTTTTGGATTTTTTATTTTTTTTTAATGCTAGCTGATATAACAATAGATACTCAACTCTTCAAATGGTATACAACCTGCCCTTCCCCACAAAACACCAGTTCTGATCAAGACACTCGAGGCAGTATTGTGAATTCAGTGACTTCACTGCCTTTGCTTGTTATGAGGTGTCACCACAATTTCAAAACAGAAAACCTGAGAAGTAGCTGGAAGAAGCAGCACAGTATATAGATCATTTAAATCAGTAATTCTAGTTTCTTGCAGAGGCAAACATCACAGTCTTTACTGTTTAGTTTCCAACACTCAGGGGGGAAAAAAACCAAGACCATTGCCAGCTCCCACAACAGACCAAGATATGTAGGGTAGAGATGACCCCAACTCTTGCTCTGTCTTTCTATCTCCTCCAATTTAAGAGTATGGCAACATCTTCATTCTTTTACTGTTCCACGTGGAACTCCATGGTGGAAAGAACAACTTTGCATAGATTGACGCAAACAAACTAAGATGGAACAGCTTTTTCAATTTCTCTCACACTGCAAGTTTTTAACATGTTTTAAAGAAGAAGAACTGAAAGTAAAGTGAAAAGGATTTTATCCAGTGCTTCCAGTAAGGAAAATAGCTTATACCACTCCTGTGGGCCGCACCAGTCCAAACTACTGAGTTACACCTTCATCGATAAATAAGTCTAAATCAAACTCACATAAAGAGTGTAGTATTTTGTTTTCTTTTTTTCAGCATTGCTGATGCTACTGACAGTGTAAACAAATTGTGATTCCGTGCTTACTAGTAGCTTCACTTGTACTCTGCACAGCCATTTTCCTAATGTTTGTTCTTTATCATCTCTTAACTAACATTTATAGAGTAAGGGCTAATAGGACCTTGAGAAAATCCATGACCAGAGCTAATCCTTAATCAGCAAGAAATGAGTTTTAATTCCTATCAGCTCCCCAAACATGTTCAGAGTGTAGACTCAAGTGCTTGTGCTAGCACAAAGCAAAGCAAGCATAATTATTTCTTTTCAGGAAAATGTTGTCTTAAGACTCAAACTACTGCATGAAATCAGTAGGGCAACATGAGCACGTTTATCCAATTTCTTCTTTGAACAACACTAATAGTAACAAAGGAGCAGTAACTTTCACAATAATTGCCTTGCAGGACATGTGCACTGCTTCTATGTTCCCTAATTTTACCTTCTATATGATAATACTTGTAAAATATGCAACTCGCATCCTCTTTGTTTAATCCACTTTTTGAAATGAGCAACCAGAATTTCCTCTAAAACAACATGAACGTTAAGAACTGGACACAGATGTTTCATATACATTCAATTCATAATTTATGAACTGAATATGACTAGTAATTAAAACTACCAAGAATTTCACTGTCCATAAAGCTAAAATTCTCCCCTTTGCCTTCTTAATAGTTTTCCGAGTTAATTTTCTAATTTACTTCAGTATTCTTCTGCAACCTCAGTATGTTACTAACCAGCTCAGCTGAAGACAACTAACAGTTACTTGTTCTTTTGCAGAAACTGCACTCCATCTGGGCGCAACTCACTCAGGCATCATTTGCAAAGCAACAAGACTAGATACAAGCCCCAAAGAATTACTCTCCTTGTACTAGACAGGCCCCTCCTCTGGTTTTGTACAGTCTGTACCTGCTTGATTTTTCAATTTTCAAATCAATCTTTTACAAATACCATTACATTTACATTTCAACAGTTCTGATAAATTTTCATTATTCTCCACTTAGTGAGACAATACATAAAAATTGACCTGTGGTAATTTTTCCCTCCCTAGAAGATTATAATCTAGGGAAGAGAAATTAAAAAGCATGGGAAGATATATAGCCATGATTTCTTTCTGTATTTGAATGTCTAAAGTTTGTCTGTTTAAGACTTTGAGTTTACTACACTGCTATGGGAAAAATCTCAAATAATTATGCTTGCCAAAGAGTTAGTTCAAAAATGTTAACTGCCAAAATCTTTATTTTTCCTTTTCTAAAAGGTACATGAAAAGATATTTCTTGTCAAAATCCTATGTAACTTTCCAGACATTGGGAAAAGAAGACTATTCTCTTAATTTAGCTTGGAATGCCAGAGACACACACATCACAGAAATAAGTAAAAGGTCAGTCAGCATCCTGAAAGATGTTTTTTTTTTTTTATTTGAAGGAATAAATTACCTTTCTGTGGCGATATTATTACCTGACAATAAGACAAGGAGATTTAGATGTGCAAATTGATATGATTTAAATAAGTTTTCTTTGGAAACAGCTGTCTTCCATTATTATCTTGTTATAAACTCAGACCCATTGCCAGACATTGCCTTTTAAAAACATACAACAAAAGTGAAAGGGAGTAGAATTTGTAGTACCATGAACTGTTTGCTCCACATTCAGTACTGCTCAAGTTCTACTCATCATCTGTGTAGTTTTCTTTTTCCATGTAAACTGGGGAAACACAAGGCTGTATATATTTATTTCCTAGAGGTCATGAAATATATTGCTTGTGGTCAGCTAATGAATGGCACAAAAAGAGAGTGGTAACTAATTCTCTGACCTTTCAAAGCTCCACATTACTATCTTCTTGCAATTATTTCAGCTCTCACTTCCTCAAATTTCTTGTGTACTACTCCAGATGCACAACAACCATCTTTGAAATATAAATAACTGTATTTTAAGAATGTAATGCACAATAGTAAGCTAAGATACCTCTTACTGGTCAATGTTCAAATTACTAAAGCATGCGATGATGAGCCAAGTGAACCTGGCAAAGGCAGACATGGCGGCTGTATGGATATGAAAATACTTATCATGCCTATTTAGAGAGTCTTCCTATGCTAACTGACTGCTGCTGAATGTGAAGAACACTGACAACACAGCCATACTGACCTGTGAAGAAAACAGAAAAGAACAGATGATGCCTCCCAACTTTGTATTACCAGCACAATCCCCTGTCTTGCATTACAAAATTGAAATGTAGGCCTGAAAATAAGCTGTAAGACTCTTACCAAAACTTCAACTGAAATTAAAATGGGAACGTCAGCCACTGTATCCCACTACCCAATAGCCTACACATTTCCTCTTTCTTGAACTGCCATCTTTCTGCTTTTGACACTTCAAAAATAATTTTACTGAAGCTCAGACAAGTGAGACTTACTGTATCTCTTGTAAAAAATGTTTTCCCTTCATGAATCTGTATTTCATTTTGTTCCCTTTTTCATTTACCTCCATACCTTGCAGATAATCGCTAACTGAACATTAAGGATTTAAAAGTCTGACCAGCAGGCCTAGATTATTTCTCTCTGCTATATTCCTTCTCCAGCAAAGGAGCTGTCTACTATTCAGTTAATAGCCCAGTTAGTAAGATTAAAGACCCCCTCAATACTAACTCCAAGGGTCTGTAATCTTTAGCGAGTTTTCACTTCCAAAACTAAAACCTATCTGCTTCTCCCTGAAACAGTATTTTCCATGCATATGCTTCACATTGTTGACCTTTTAGGTATAGTAGTCATGAACTGCAAGAAGTTACTTATGTGTAACTATTTCTCAAAAGAAAATAGAACAACATTTGAAATTGCCATTAACTTTCCTTTCCATGGGGAGTTACGAGCACCATGAAATATTTGTTAAACCAGTAAAGTTCCTGCAGTATCCATAGTTCTGAAAGAGATATTGTGCATCATTCCTGGAACATACACACAAACACAACTCTATGCTCAAACTTGAAAAGTCTCCACCAGTTACCTCTACACAGTAAATATGCTCATTGAAAGCTCTTCCATTCGGGACCAGCATCTTAAAGGAGCAATATTGAGGCGTCTCAGATGTTCAGCACTCCAACACGGAAGCATGCAAGGCAACTGTGCGCAAGCACAGTTCTTCTAGGCAGATTCACACTAAGGGCGTGCACACATCCTGATACTAGGGACACCAAAATATTTTGAGATGCCAGTATAATTTTGGCAGCTAGGACATCAGATATAGAAGCTTCAAAAAACAACTCATGAACATACAGGTTTATATGGTTGCTTTGAGATATCAGAGATGAACACATTTCTTAAAAAAAAAATTAATACATTGATGCTGTTTAATACTGATAGATTTACTAGTGAAGTATCTACAGGAGGCAAATATAAACAAAAAGTATTTCACAGATCAGTGGATTAGACTATTTCAAACTGTGATATGAAAATAAAGCCATTATACATAAACCAATTCCTCAGATCAGGGACAGAACAATATGGTGAGAAACAAAACACTTTCATCAAAGGAGTCAAAAAACATTGAGTGTTCACTGTATAAGACACCGCTTTCCAGGAACAAGGCTAACAGGATGAAATGTTCTCTATTCCTTTCAAGACAGGCAAGAAGTAATTTCTCAGCTTGCACAGAGAAGTGACAAGCAACAGACCACAAGTACTGGGGAGTAATCAAGTGCTACAAATTGCAAGACAGCTTAGTTCATGGCAGAGCCCCTGAATCCTAAGAGATGAAACACGAGGAACACCATGACTTGATCTATATTCTCCATCAAGTAGCTCAGTATACAATTGTGCTGTTGTGAAGTGAGAAGACATCTTCAACATGGGAGAAAAAAAGCTGGTTTGTGTTGTTGTTTTGGTTTGGTTTTTTTTTTCCTAGGAAACACAGCTAATATGCTGATCCTTGGGCTGGAGCTAGACATTCATCTCATTCAAATGAAGTTCATTTTTGAGGGTTGTGTTTTTCAGAGTAAAACTCTGTGAGCCTGAAGCATAATCTCACCAGCTGCTATAGCCATTAAAGAACTGAGCATGTGATGAAAATTGCACTGTCCAAATTCCTTGAAAGCTGGTAACAGTCTACTTTTAAGGTGCAATTTATAATAGTTTACAAACTAAAATGGCCTTCCAGCCTCCATTCCTCTGTGTAACTCCAGCCCTGTGTCAGTATCTTTACAGAATCAAATGAAAAGTCAGTCATGGAACTGAACTGGTAAAAATAAACCCAAACCTTTTAAGTAAACAGATCTCTCCTTCCAAAGTGGAGCATTAGTCCTGGTTTGCAATGCTGAAGTCATCCCTGCCCCAAGAACACTGTAAATTAGAAGATGGCTAGGATGATAGTAGGCACGGCTGATGAGCAAAAGAAGATGCACTGGGCAGTCACGTTGTCAAAGCCCCACAGCATCTAAAAAGGAGTTCATTCAAGAAGCACTTCCGTACCACCAGAACCTGATTAAGTGAATGCAGCAACATTAGCTGTCATGCCTCTCTTCTGGACCACGAGGAAAATGGACTGACTGCTTGAGAACAGCCTTATAACCTGTTTTTCTTTTAATGAAATGCTTGGGATACTAAAAATATATTAATAAATATATTAAGATATCATAGAATCGTAGAATTAT
>VZTL01039679.1:0-13900 GCA_013400535.1 Scopus umbretta
CTGGAGAACAAGGCTTATGAGGACCATCTGGGGGAACTGTGATTGTTTAGTTTGGAGAAGAGGAGGCTGAGGGGAGACCTTATCGCTCTCTACAACTTCCTGAAAGGATGGTGTAGCGAGGTAGGTATTGATCTCTTCTCCCAAGTAACTAGGGATAAGATGAGAGGAAATGGCCTCAAGTTGCATCAGGGGAGGTTTAGATTGGATATTAGGAAAAATTTCTTTCCTGAAAGAGTGGTGAGGCATTGGAACAGGCTGCCCAAAGAGGTGGTGGAGTCACCATCCCTGGAGGTGTTCAAAAAGCCTGTAGATGTGACACTCCAGGACATGGTTTAGTAGACACGGTGTTGTTGGGTTGAGGGTTGGACTAGATGATCTCAGAGGTCTTTTCCAACCTTAATGATTCTATGATCCTATGATTCTATATACTGGAGAAAATAATTAGGCACCTCTGGCTTTTATTAACAAAGATACCATTTCTGAAAGAAATTGTAGCTCATCTTTTAAAACTACTTAAACTCCATAGATGCCAGGTGCAAATATTACCAGTTGCTGTGGAACTGAACTACTACAGCTCATGTGAAAGCTCATTTCCTGGAAGAAACCAGGCAAATATCAGACTAGAAAAACTTTCTCCCATTATTGACATGCAGAGAAGTCTACCAGGAGATGTTCGTTTGGTCAGCTTCCACTCTGGGGAGTTGCGTGCTATGGCTTTGCTCGGTTTAATATCTTATCTTAGTAAACTATTATTACTATATTTGATACATACATCACGGAGATTCCAATCTTAATCAGAAAGCTGATGTACTGCAACTGTAAAGGAGATGATTTTCAGGAAATGAGTATTCCCAAATTGTGCAATCAAAGATATTTCCTCATTACCAGTTGATTGGTCAGTGTATCTGCAACTGTGACACTAAATGCTGGGGATTTGGCTGTGGGTCTAGCAGCACCTCTAACTATAGGGTGTGAGAATGTCAGGTTGCATTATGAAAAAAGGCAGCAAAACCAGAATGTTATTTTTTTGTAGTTGCAGAAAAGCTATAAACTGTAAGATAAACACTAGACTCACACTGGAAGCAAGCAGCTCCTTTTTCTTTTTATCTTTGGTTTTTGTTTTTGTTTTTGTTTTTTTTAAATTAATAAAGCAATCTAATATTTCTAGGGAATCGTGAAAAGTCAAGTGTATAACATTGCTGCAGGTACCAGCTTGCCCTGACAGCTGAAGACAAATGCAGTTACTTCATCCTAGACATGCAGCTGCCTGATTTGCAAATGTAGACCATTTATTACCCAGCCAGACTTCCAAGAATTAAGCGTGTGGTTAATAATGAGCCCCCAAACTGATGATGCATCTATTTGTAAGCCAGAAATTCTGCCTGTAAAATCAGACTTTGAACTGAGGTTCTTTGAAGAGCTGGAGCCATAAAAGCTGCATGTGGAATTGCATATCAAATAGGATGATGAAGGGAAAAAAGGTGGAAAGTTTCTGTCTCAGATATGTAACCCTTTAATCAGTGTTAAACACTAACCTGGATGTTTTTAAAGAGAGGATGCACAGCAAGTAGACAGTCTAAATGAAACTTGTATATATATATCTATCTAACTCAGAGATTGGCTACATATGATGAAAGCTGAATTAGCTTGTGGCTACTTGTATGTGCTTACTTTGGTTAATGAATGAATTTTACAAAACACTCACATTCCATGTTTTGTCAGAAATATCACCTTTTATTACAATAGAACCTGCAGTCACATGCATAAATATTGGTGCATTAAAATCTGTTTTCATTCATTGTTTACTGGCAATTGACATAAAATTGCATTTCCTGCATGTATTTACCAATGAATTTCACTTCATCCAGCTAGACAAACTGTTTTAAGAAGTAAAACAAAACTGCTATTTAAACATGCACCTTCTCCCTCCCTCCTTCCCCCTTTTCTATGGCCAGGTATGTTAAAATAGAAGCCAAGAAAAAAAGAGTCTGAAGATAAAATATTGATTTACAACAATTCAAGCTGCATACACAAGGTACTGCTGGGAGAAACTATTCCTGAATAGAAAAGTTCAATGGAAAGACATGATCTAAAAAAATGATGCATAAGAAGAACAAAGCCTGATTTTCAGAGTCCAAATGGCTTTCTGTTGAAAGCTCAACTTGGTAAAATAAATTGTGATCTTTCTGGAATAATAGAGTAATATTTACCTTTCTCTCCACCCATTTTCCTATTAGTAAGATGTATATGCTTCCCAAGGTATTTAGGATCATGAGATTTTGTTTGTATGGCACTTCAAAGATGGAAAATGAGAGACATCCAGTCATTACTGGTGTTGTGACTGAGTTGGTAGATGAAGCCTTGAGGTGGAGATGCTCAACCGCCATTTTTCATGAGTGTTTCCAACTGATCCCTCATGCTTGGCACCTCACCTGCGCATCAGCTTGTGGTTCTAGGTGCTGGGACACTCAGAGGGGCATTTATGGGGAACTAGAATGAAATGAATTTTAAATCCACTTTGCAGTATCTTTGCTCACTTGGAAGGCAATAGAGACTTGTGTCTTTTATTACTTATTGCAAACAGAAGGGGAAAATGTTTCATTTTGAAATTGCCATGCAATTAAGATGCCTGGTCCCTAATGACCACCAAAGAGGACATAGCACAGAATGTATCAATAAAAAACAAGGAAATCCAGCATGTTAGGGACTGACACAGTATAATTAAATTTTACATTTGTTCCTGAAAGGGTATTGGCACAGACTGAGCTCATTAATTCTAAATTAGATCTTTTATTCTGGCCTGCCTACGACAACCCCTTCCAGAAAGGCACTGTTTGCTAGATACCCAGGTGGCATTCACACATTTATTGCATTATAGAAAGAGACTTGACAGATTATTATCACTTCAGTACAAATAAAAATGAACATTTGGATTTATGTAACCTCTGAAAGAGGCCTGATTCTTCATGACACTGTACTAATTCTTATGGTGTAAATATGCATGACTTTATGAACTTTAGAACTCACACAGTCCTTAGTCTAGTAAGTGGCCAAATTCTGTCCATCATCTAACAGAGGTGGAAAATCTGCCCCAGAGCTGTGATTGCAGTGAAACCTGACACAACAGAAACAAGGGGAACAGATGATGAGTTCATAGTTTAAAGCAGGTTTATACAATACAGTGAAGCAAAAAAAAAAAACCAAAACAAAAAAACCTCTATGTCCTTCAAGTGTGGGGTTTTTTAATTACTGTTATACCAGATCTTTAGCTATAGCTCTCAAACATTTGTGAAAGTTACCATTATTCTTAATAAATATTGGCTAGAAGCTACCAAAGACAAGCGATCTGAAGATAATGAAAACACATCAGCAACTGCTATGTTTGTTGCAAGTTGAGCACAAAATAATTTTTGGAAGAAATGATAACTTCCTCTGCTTCACCTGAGGCATCCAGACTTATAATTAAAGCGTGGGGTTCAGCTCATGAAAACTTAGCCCTTTAGAAGCCATCTGAATATCCAGGTGCTTGTGTTCCCCATAGTGTTGGCTCAAGGTATGAATTAAGTGTTGTCCTTAATAAGGCATCCATACAACCTGACTTAAAATAATGCTTTAAATCTGAAAAAAAACTGACATGGCACTAGTTCTGAACTGCAGCTTTGCTGCTGAAATTGTTAAACTAGTGCCATGACATCTGTGCAGCCACAGTTTCCGTTTGCAACCCATCTGCAGCTAATCTAGTCATCCTATGCAGTCACACGTTGCTTTATAACCTCGACTGGGTTAACTGAGGTGGAATAATTGAAGCTAATTGTTGCAGTACAGACGAGCCCTGGATAGATTTAGAACATTAAGGCATTACAGCACCATGTATTTATGCTAGAGGGCACTCATATTTCATTCTGAGCAGTAATAGAGCTTGGCATTTGCATAACATATATCTTCAAAGCACAGTGCCAACAGTAACTTTCAAGGAGTGCTGTGAGGTAGGTGTGTACATCAATCCCTATTATACAGATGAGGAAACTGAGGCAGAAATGTTAAGATATTTGACCCAGATCACAGCAGGAGTTAAAGGATGTTTAACACAGGTGTTAAAGGATAACACTGTGATCAAAACAACTTGAAAATTACTTTCCTCAAAAAAAGCCAGCTCTGATATATATGCATCCTTACATCTACGTGTGTGTGCGGATTAATTCTGGATGTGGATTTTTATTTTTAATACCACAGACTTTGCTTTCTTATTCTAAAATCCTGTGACAAAAACGTATCAATTTAAGGCTTTGGAACAGCACCTAAAGAGTGCTGTGTATGTCCCTGGTTCTCCTCTGCAGTGCCTATATAGTAACAGATCATTCAGTAATAGGCTGAACTTTAGAGACACACGAACCCCATAGGCTTCAAAGGATAAGGTCAGCCTGAGGATCTTATTTTTCCATTTTCTCTACCCAACACCTACTTACCAGTGTTTGAGAGTTTTACTCCTTCATTTCCAACTAAGTATTCAATGAAGTATTACAGTGATATCTGCAAGCACAAGGGGTCATGAGATTCTGCCTCCTCCCCTCCACAGTGTTACACGTCTCTAAGGACAGAAACCCATCTCAGAAGACAGCTTCTGCTAGTCAGATTTCACAGCTTAGGAAGGAAAAGGCTGAGTAGGAACAAGAAAATGGAAGTGATTTGTCTATGGCAGGAGACAGGCAAAGTTTGTCTTGCAGGGGCTTGCAGCCAGATGTCAAGACTTCTTGTCTAGACACACTTGTCTGAGTGACTCCACCAACCTGCATATTTTGTGAGACTCTGAAAATCAACCATTTCATTTCCACAGTACAGTTCAACAAATTCTGCACGTATTCCAGGAGTGTTTCTTAGAACTGTTTTATTTTGCATCCTATGCTCATCCATACAATTGTGATTTTTTAGAAGAATGTTCTCGTAAAGGAAATACCCTGTTATTCAACACAGGTGCATTCCTGAAAAGCTCAACTGTTACATATAGTGGGGACAGTGAATTTTCCCATGAGAATCAACATAATGGAAGGATGCATGCGGGGACTTATAGAATATACACAATTTAAACACACAGGGACACCTGTGACATGAAGAATGGAGAGGCAGGAACAAAATCAATTAGTGCTTTACAGAGGAGATGCTGGCTTTCTAGAATAATGGCTGAAAACTCTCAGCCACTTCAACTACGAGGCTGTTCCCCTGCATTCCCTGTTTTGTCACCCATTACCCTTGAATTATTTCATCTTGCTTCATCTGAAGACAATGCTAACAACTAGAGAATTTCACTCTTCAGAAAGGGGCAGCAAAAATTATGTCAGTGTTCAGTCTCACAAGCTGAGCTCTTCTGGAGAACTGAATGACAAGAAAGGCTGAGAGAATTGGGGTTGTTCAGCCTGGAGAAGAGAAGGCTGTGGGCAGACCTTATTGCAGCCTTTCAGTACTTAAAGGGGGCTTATAAGAAAGATGGGGACAGACTTTTTAGCAGGGACTGTTGGCATAGAACAAGGAGTAATGGTTTTAAACTAAACAAGGGTAAATTCAGATTAGGTATAAGGAAGAAATGTTTTACAATGAGCATGGTGAAACACTGGAACAAGTTTCCCAGAGAGGCTGTGGATGCCCCATCCCTGGAGACATTCAAGTGAGGTTGGACGGAGCATTGAGCAACCTGATCTAGTTGAAGGTATCCCTGCCCATTGCATGGGAGTTGGACTACATGACCTTTAAAGGTCTCTTCCAACCCAAACCATTCTATGATTCTATGTTCAATCCTGCCACTTCATCCAGGAGGCTGAACTTGCAATAGGAATATTTCATTGTGAACATTTTTGTTGCCTCTTTCTGAACAGCTATGTTTTCATTGTCATCATGATCTTCCTCATATGAAACAAGCTCATTCAAGTATGAGGGGTGACAAAAAATTGTAACGATGATCGTTACCTGGTCAGGATATTGAGAAGATGGGCTGGAAGACCAATGGAGAAGTAGAGTATTACTGAAGTCACATCACAAACATGAGCTTTCAGAAACCACATTGCAAAGAAATAAGTTTTGATATCACTGTTGGTGCTACCCAACTGGGAAAACAAGAGCCATCATCATGAGTCTTAGCCAGAGACAGTTTTGAAAAGTTGCTATCAATGAACAGCTCACAATAAATTTTAGCTATCAAAATTATGGGAAAAGTTACATATATTTTTTGAGAAAATGGCAATCTGCTTATGGACAATCTGGGCAGACTGGGTATGTTGGATAAAGTATACATTGTGAATCATAGTTGTTCAGCTCTTGTAATAGTCTGGAAGTCTCTTAGGATTTAAAGCAAGCTGAACAACTGACAATCTTGGAGGAATTCAAGTGTGGTTTTATAATATCTGGTTCAATAGACTGAACTGGATCACTCTCACTAGCAATTATGTGTTTCACCAAGCATCTGGAAGCTTCATTGATGTTTATATTTTCCTGCAAGTGAGAGAGAAAGAGAGGTTGATTAGTCAATATTAATTACACCATGCTGCATATTTCCTGTGCATAATTAAATTTTTCTTTAGGCAACATCAAAAGTTTACTTTCCTTAATAAACAGCTTTTAAAATTTGACTGGATTAAATAATGCTTACTGTAGTTTCTAAGTTAGTTAGTTTTTTTTTATATTATGATTCATAACTCCTTTGAATTATACACTGAGCTCACTTTAAATTACCCCAAACTCTTAGTGATTTGATTGCTTCAATGAATTAAATAATAATGCCAGAAGGATGTTAAAGACAGATGCCTGATGTAACACTCCAAAATCCATATTTTACTGCTTGCATAATGGTTACTCTGATTTTAAAATTATTAATTACCTATCAGCAACTACAGCCATCAATAACACTTATTTTTTAAAGCCTTTTCCACAGTGTCAGGAAGATTTCTGTATACAATACTCACAGTGAAACCTGTGATGAACCAGATTCATTGAATAAATGATACTGTCTCAGGTTATTCACAAAACAGTAGAAAAAATTCTATACCATTTGGAATCCTCACTTATTTTTTGTTGAGGCTGAGTTATCTCCAATGTACTGCTTCAGAAGAGCTGTATCACCATTGTTTTCATTTGTAAGACAGAAATCTTCACTCTAGGGGTTTAGAATGAAAAGCAAAGCACATCCTTTTCTACATGTGCCTTATTTCAACAGCACATTTAACTTGCAGCAACCCTTACTCTGTAGAATAAGCAAAGCTGAAACAGCCTGATCAGTAAGACACAGCTCAGCTCAACACAGCATATAAAGTAAGCAGTAATACTGAGCAAGGATTTTTTTTAATGACACCCACCAATATATTTGGAATGAAAAGCCAGGCCTTCTGGCATAAAAGACACTCTTTTACTCTAAATATTGGCATTGTTTACTTATTTTGTATGACAGGAGATAGAAACCTAGCTGTAGCTTCAATCTTCTGGGAAATCGTTATCACACACCCACATACATACATATAGAAATGTATACAAATATGTATCTATGTTTATGTATATGCACATGCTTCTTTTGCTCCATAAAGATTATATTTTTATTTGCAATCTAAGACTGACCCAGGTTTCCAAGCTGAATCTGGAACCTGTTGTACTAAGACCATAAACACCCATGTACACAATGTCATGAAGTCTACCTTCGGCAAATGCTCAGCATCAATTCAGCACCATTAATAAAATAACCTGTAAGATTTAACATGTAAAACATTTCTTTTTGCATGTGTATGTTCAAAAAAAGTTAGATGTGATGATTAAGTATGAAGTTCAGCTATAAAAGAAAGAAACCAAAGTACGCGTGTATGTGTTTCAGTAGAGATGGTACAATTATAAGAAGATCAAAATCTAATGTAATGGATTCTGTGAGGCTGATTTCTATTCCCTTTGAAATCAGCAGCAAAGCTCCACAAATTCCATTGACCATCCCTTTGCACCACAGTAAAGAGCTGAAATCTGGGGATCTAACTGAAGATGTTAATTAGTGCCGAGATTTCACAGGTTTCTTCAACTACACAAGTGAACTTAAATAATTGAAATTTGACCTGAAAAGAATATCAGTTGGTTGTAAAAAACACATCTTTAGACCAGTCATTTACATACTAGCGCCTAGAAAGTAATACAGAGCTGGGAATCAGCTCTGTACTGAGATGTTAGAATGCTACTGTATCACATGATTCTTTCAGACCAGACAAGCAAATTCCTCAAGCATGCACCAAAAGCCTTTTTCAGAACACTGTGAAATGTTATTAGAAAAAACAGAGAATGAAAAATATCTCTCAGTACTGCTTTGAAAGCTGAAGACAAAACAGGATTGTTAAATGCACAAAACCACACATGTAAAAATCTTTTGCATTGTGTTTTCCTTTATTAATGGACAGGTAAGCATTTTATTTACCCATGTGCTGCTTCTCTCTTGGGATGGCAGCATGCATTTTTTCAATAATGTCTTAGTGACTATCTGAGATTGTGCCCAAATAGATTAATGTTCAGTTGTATTAACAGAAACTGTCTTTGTCAGAGGCTTAAGATCAGCATTTTGTAGGAGTGGGAAAGGGAGAAGGAACCCAAGTCCATAAAAGCATAAAATAGGTATAGGTGGACATCCCTCATCCCCACTGGTGATGGATGGAAGTCCATGTGTCAGACCATAGCCTAAAAATTCAGAAGGAAAAAGCAATGCTGTTTTACTTCAGCCAGAATTCAAACCAAAGTGAAATTGGATTATTAAACCTCTTTATAAACCTCTATAATTTTTGGGGGGAAGAAAGCCAAATTTGAACATGCAAGTATTGTTTTGACATAAAAAGTCAAAATATTTAGTTTTGGGAATATGAAAATGAAAAGCTTCGCTTTTCCTGCATTGCTCTTTCTCCTTCTTAATGAAAAGATTTGCCAGATTTGACCTGTATTCCTTATTATGTTACTAACTGCATTTTGGACTGTTTGCTGTTTTCCTGGTAAGTATCTGCCCAGATCTACTGAATATCTGTAAAGCAGGATTAGATACAGATAGAGATCATCCCTAGCTCTGGCCATTCCACTTGAAAAGGCTGTTACTTTCAGTTCATGGCCACCTTCCTCTCTGCCAGGGCACCTTCCCTTCAGATGCTCCTGCTGAACTTTGTGACTGAGCTCTTACTTCTTTGAGTAAAATGTGCCAGTTTGTGAGGATTCACTGTTCAAAGCATTTGCACCCATGCTATTAAAATTCTGCCTTTTGTTCTGTATGAGAGGAAAGGAATAAAAAGTCCTGTCTGGAATGTGTGTTAGATCAGAGAGGCATTTTTGTATCCTGAACATTTATATGTACTGTCTAAGCTGCATGGATGAAAATTTCTGCTGGGCTACAAATGAAGCAAGAGAGGAAGGGTGAACGCCACAGACAGCACAGCTGGTTTTGAGCTTGTGTCTATCTCCAGCCTTCTGCCATGGTTCAGATGACAACTAGTGCATGGTATGGATGCGAAGCAACATGGTAAGTCACTCTCTGTGAGGAGCCTGTGCTCATGCCAGCAAAGCAACTGCTGCTGTCCCAGTTCTATGCCTTGACTGCTTCCTTTCTGATGCTACTATTGCATTTTGTTACAACCCTAATCCTACCGTGTCTACTCCATGTCCCAGGTCTGTGGATCAGACATGGCTGTATTCTGATCTGTCTAATGAAATATTGATTTCTGCACCTCTCCTCCTACAGTGCGTTTTGCCAAAAAAAAAAAAAGAANACCCAGAAAGAAAAAAAAAAAAGAAAAAAAAATCAATATTCTGCTAGGCAGCGAAGCAGCTGCAGATGGTAGAAAGTGATCTGCTATCCAAACACGGATACCCAGAGACCTGTTAATTTTAGAGAGCAAGAGGTGTTGAAAGGCAATTTAGGGAAGGGCAGAGAAAAAGGAGCAGGTGAAAATCCACCCAACAAATACAAAGAAACCAACAATCAGAGAGTAAGACTAGACAAAGAGGAATAATCACAGACACCCTACTAATCATACTGAAACATGGAAACAGCCCCAATTATGCCTAAAAATAAAATTAATTCTGTTTCAAAAAAGAAAGAAAACATAGGTGAGAAAACAGAGTGAAGCAATGTCTTTCAGTGGGTCTCTATGTTGAAATGCCTTAACTATCATCTATCTCCCTTACGGCTTTTGTTCTACACAAAACACCACAGGAATTATGATGATTGCTGCAGTTCAGATTTTTTTCTTTCTCCATTCCTTCCTTTGCTTTGCCTTGCCTTGTCTTGCCGCGCTTCTCTTCGCCATGCCTCTTCTTTCTCCTTTTTTTCTTCTTTCTCTTCTTTTCTTTTTGTTTTTACTAACTTCCTTTCATGTTCTGAGAAATTGTTTAGGTCATACCGAGGGTCAGTCTCTGCCTCCTTGGTGGAGCTGCTTCTGATCATCAAGATGTTCAAGGGTTATCTAGCTCTTAACATGGTACTAGATACACCTGTAGGGCACTTTTGTCTTCACAGTTCTCCAAACACTGGGGAATGTCTGTCCACCTATACTACTTTTAAGGCTGTCATTACTCAGCACTACATCTTTGATGTATTTATCTTTATAGCACCGTTGTGTGATAGTAAAGTGCTGCTATGGCCATTTATCAAATGGAGAAAAAGCAGAGCCCCAGACAGTGGAAACTGCATGAAACCTGGTCTAGCACATGTTGACTAGCTGGAAAGTGGGAGATGGCACAGTCTGAAGTCTTCTCATGATAAGGTAGGAACACAACACCTTTCTTTCACCAGGCTTGTGGGAGAGTTTTTACTGCAAGACCAAAAAGGAAGGGTCTTACCCATATTACGACGCCTTTGTTGCTATCAGTCCTCTCTTCCTGCTTTTGCTCTACTGCTCACATTGACATCCTGATTTAGCATGCTAGCTTTTATGAAAACCTTTCCTGAGCACCTCCCCTTGCCTTGTCCCCTGAGATCCCTAACCCATTTCTTTGACTTTTTGTGCCTCACTAAGCCCCAGCACCTGAAAGACACTATCACAGTCAGTGATGCAAGAACTGAGTTGTGAATCCAGCCCCAAGTGATTTATCCTGCATCGACCTGCCAACGTCTGCCAGAGCAAGGACCGGACCCCAGCTCCTGTGATGATGTCTGACTGCTTGAGACTGTCTTTCTCTTGACCCCATTGAGAAGGAATGCAAAAGTGCAAATCAGCACATGCTACTCTTTATTCTATTACCAAACAAAGCAAGGCAAAGAAAATAACTTTAAACAATCTCTGGAAGCCAGAAAAGAACACTGGAAGACACAAATGAAATTACAGTTTGCTTTGTAGATCTATCTCCTTCAAATGTATGTTTTCAAAGGGCAGTTTCAGGGAAAGAATAGCAACTCAGGGCAGGGAAGTAGAGCTGCATGACTTAAAACCTTTTAACCTATTGCTACGGGAAATAATGTCATAGCCTTGTAATGCAACAATCAACTGAAGGGAAAATAAATACTTTATTGAATGTGTCTCAAAGCAGTACATAAGCTCAGCAAGCTTCTTTGCATTCTGTATTGCCTTCCCCCTTATCTGTCAACTCTTAATGCAGAAGCAGAACATTAACATTTAGGGCATTCTGTTTTAATATATGAAATAAATCCCCTTAGACTAGACTGCCTCATAGCTCTTTACAGAAGAAACAAGGCCTTTGCTAGTTTTATGGGCCTCTCTCACTTCCAAATGAAACTTTTTTTCTTTGCCATGCAGATATCTTACATTTGCCTGTCTATTTGTTTTCTGGTACACAACTGCTCCCTTTCAGCATTTGGATAGGTTCCTTCTCTGAGTGAATCTGATGCTTCTGAGTCTTACCTTGAAAGTCAGGGTGAAGAACAATGTGTATGCATGCGTAGCTGCCAAACATGGGCACTTGAGGAGGTCTAAGCCAGCACTGCTTAAAGACATGACTTTAGAGTCTACTACTGGAGTTAAGGGAAAACACCTTCCCTTAAGTAAACATTTACAAATTCTAAAATACTCAGGTATTAGATGGAACCTAGTGAGAATCACATAGTTTCCACATTTTATTTCTATAACGCGCTAAAATCCAGGAGCAGGGATATGACTTTCAAGATGTTTTAACCTGCACTCCCCTGGACCAAGGAATCTGAGGGAATGGCTCCACATGCTCCCTTAGCAGAGCTCCCTTGGAAACCACTGGCAGCAGAGTCTTATTAAGATGTTGTACTGTACTGTTGTGGTTGTGTTTCTAGGAAAACACAGCCATACGAGTTGAAAACTATCCACATGCATGAACATGAAATTAATGGAAGTGAGCTGCCGCAACGGCAACCCTGAGAACAAAATAATTTCTGTAACTGAATTCTTAAAGCTGGTTGGATATTCTGCAACAAAATTGTTGGACTAAATGACCTCCAGAGGTCCCTTCTGCCCGCAGTTCTCTGATTCTGTGAATTTCCAGCTTTTGGCCAGCACTAAATAACATATTTCATGAAGGTGATCCAGATAGCTGTAGGACAGTTCTAATACCTGTAGGATGACCTGAAGCAACTCCTTTTAGTCACAGGAAACAAACTCTGCAGAGGATTTTGCACAGAGTTACTGTATATCTCAACTGAAAGCTTCTGCCTTAGATGTCAGCTTCATTGCTTAGTTTATGGCAGAGCTGAAATATTTTCTAAGGATCTGTGTGGTGAGATAGGCTACACATTCTTTGAGTGAATTAAAAAGACAGTGCAGGGAGCTACACATCCCTAACTGGATCTGGCAGTCTCAAATGGATTGCTTTGGTTTCAGTTACCAGGTCAGCAGATTAGCTGTAGTGTGTCAGCTTAATTCAAATACATGTCCAAACCTCATTTGTCTTTATGGAAATCAAAAACACATACCCTGTTCCTCTGCAAGTCTACAGTATAGCTTGTTTTTTTTCAACTTTCATAATTGTCCAGTCAGAAGAAATGAAGAATTTGTGATTTAAACAAGGGATAATAGAACTTGATTTGTGCACAGAGGTCACTGGTAAAATGAGCAGAATTGTTGTCCTTGCTTTATGTAAGAAGAGGCTGGATCAGAGGAGAAAGTGACTTTCTGAAGGTCACTTGGTAGATCAGTGGCAAAGAGGACTCCAGATTCCTAGTCCAGTGTTTGGGCACTATGACACACTGTAGACTGCCTGCCAGACAAAAGCTAGAGAAGGGACATATTATTATCCATCCTTCCTAGAGGATGAAAGATTCAATAACTTTTTACTGGTCCAAACAGGATGTGTCCAAATAGCCCAGAGACTCAGTGCTCATTCAGTCTCCAGGCCACGATGCTCAGCAGACAAGGAACTATGTGCTTCACCTAGTTTGGTAAGGATCCGAAAAGCACAGCTACCAGCCCTTCTGGGCAATTTGGACAAAAAGAGAATGTCTTTTCACCTAATTCTGTATGCTGACATCAGAGTTACAGTAGGGAAAAAAGGAACTCAGGCATAATCACAGCACAGCTATGATCAGTTGTAAGGTATTTCAAGTTATTCCTGAAGAAGGTATTTTTCAAGCACATTTAGTTTTGCCTGACTTGTCTGTTTTGATGCACAAATTCCATTTTCATTATAAAGTGATAATAAGCTTGAAATTGCTGCTTTTCTTATCCAAGTCAAAAGCTCACCTCTTTGAACTAGGAATGGTGGTGAAAACAGTTTAAAGGCTTGGAAATGTGAGTGGAGCTCTCAGCTACTCTGACCACATGCTGGATAATTAAATGTGTGATAGGAAGGAGACATTTTCTTCCTTTAAAAAATGCATCTTTCACGATAGTCCTGGTAATGAAATTTATTAAGGAATTTACAATTCAGTGTTATTTTGTTACTATCTGGGCATGCGACTTTTAGACTGCAATTAATATAGAATCATAGAATC
>VZTL01039685.1:0-15366 GCA_013400535.1 Scopus umbretta
GACACCAAGAGTTGGCCAAAATTTTGCAAGGCCACCAACACACACATCAACAACAGGTTGTGTGATGACTCAGCCCTCATGAAAGAATGTGGTTGCTGCTATGGGCAGACAAAGAGAACAGGATTATATGAGCACCACCTCTTGGGGGACTTTCTGAACTCATATGTGGAGGCCACTGGTCCACTTCTGAGTGGACTTCTCAGTTGGCCTCATTGTTGCTCCCACCAGGTAACTATAAGTGTGTGTGTGTGTGACCTGTGTGAGGAAACAAGTAAATGTACTATGTAAACAGCTATCTGGTACTAATAACAACAGGTAGATTCTTTTAACAACAAAAATTTAATAAACAGTAGTTGTTCTAATAAATCTTGTTTATGATCTGCCCCCCTGACTCAAGAACCTCTCAAGGAAAAAGGAGGTGACAGAGCAGCCATCACCCCTCTGCATGCATGCACTGCATCCCACCTCGTTTTGAGTAACACATATATTATAACTGCATTTTCTTAAAAAATTGTACAGTCTAACTCAGAAAATTAACAAGTGACACAGCTGTTGGATCAAACACAGCAGTTTCTCTCTTGCATTGACCTTTCACAAACCTGGATGTCTCGAGCACATGGTTCAACCATTTTTAAAATAAATTTTAATTGCTTTTAAGTAAACTGTAAAGGGGGAAGAAAATATTCTGTATTCTGTATAGATAAAGATAGCATCATGTAATCTGTCTTCTGTCAACAAAAAGAAAACAAAACTGCTGAGATTGATGCAGTGATTCAGTTGTGTCATATCACCATAAAACTGAAATAACATCATAGTAAATCAGTCCTATTATGTCTACAACTCACAGTAGATATTCTGTGCCTCAAGTTCCATTTGTTTCCAAGAAGCAGCTGCTGGGAATGTCCATTGGTCAGAAAACAACCCCATCTTCACAATACTTTCATGCCTTGCTTGCATGTAGACCTAGACAGGATCCCAGAATGTGACTCCTCCATGTACACATACTGCTGCTGGCTTCATTCTCCCCTGCCATTAGTAGTGAAGATAGGATGATTAGGGTGATAGGATGACAGGCGTTTATGGGATTGTTTCTACAGGGAAAATATCTTCCATGCATCAGGACCAGTAACAAGAAAAAGGTTGTGGTATGTTCTTATTCAGGTTGCTCATGATTCAATGTAAAGAATGTGTTGTTAGCTATACCATGGTTTTATTTTCATTTAGATCCTTTTCTGTGGATGTGGGAGGAATCTTGGATTGCTTAGCATTTATCTAAGAAATGAAATCACAGCATTAGTCATATAATAAAACATTTGTCTTCACATTCTCCAGATTTCTACAACAGTTTACTATAGTACTATAAGGAAAGCACAACTGCTTTTATATTCCATTGATTAACAGTAAGAGTCAGGGTTGTATTCTTGTTCTTTTGGTTCTTGCAGTCAGCATCCTTTTCAGTAAATGAAAGTCCCATAGGGCATCTTTGCCCTTCCTTTTTACGTATTTGTCTAAACCCGGTAAGAATAGAACAAACACTTAGGCTTTCAAGGAGAAAAAAAAAGGAAAAAAAAAAAAAAACACAAACCACAAAATCACCTCACTCCAAACAATATAATTAGGACAATTAAGGATCTAGCCTCCACTCAGTATGCATACATAACTTTGATTAACGTTATCGGGAAATACAGACTCACAGACTGGAGAATAGGTCCCTTAGCTCAGAAGAGAGCATTACTCTTGTATCTGAATGTGTCCTTTTAAAAAATGACCCTTAAGTTTATCCCACAGCAACTATTTTCCCTTTTACTGCACATTTGAAACTATTTTAGTTTGAAGTGCTGTCAGGAAACTAAAACCTTGTTATAAAATTCCCCACAGAATTTGAACCACATGTTTAAAAAATCACTTGATATTAATTGCAAGGTATGTGGAAATAAATTCTGCAATACCCATGTGGACCATCTCACAGATGGCAAGGGGGCTATACAGATGTAAGAGGGAACAGGGTCCATCCAATTTATGCTCCTTAATGCAACACCATACAGGAGTATTTCTGGAGAGAGGAAAAAGGAAAAGAAGAGGAATTGGAAGCTGTTTTTTGTCCCCTTGTTTTCTTAAATGTCATTATGAGCAATGATCCAAGGATTGTTTCCATGTCTATGTTCTGCAATGACAACAGCAAAAATGCAAACATCTATATGCAGATATGGGCTCCAGTAAAAAAAGCTCTCAGACAATTGCAGAATCTTACTTCTGTTCCAATTTTCCACATTGTAGAAGGGAGGAAACCTATCTTAGCAAGACATTTACTGAAACAATCTCAAAACCTATTTCATTAACTCATGTTCCTCATATCAGCTGACAAGGAAAATATTCAAGGTTTTGCCTTCTCAGCTCTTTTGATGGGCAAAATATTACATCTCCCTCACAGATGTGCCATCATGCAGGGCTGCTTTCAAAACAGTTTAAACAAGAAATGCTGGACTGGCAATTAAATTCAATCACTCTGTTTAGCTAACATATCCTGAACAACAATCTCTCCTTTTCACCAGCAGAATACAGATGTGTTTCTAACTTGCTGCATACACTTGAAGGCCATCAGGTCATTTCTACCTAGATATACCAGAGATGGTCCATTGATTTGATAGCAGGCACTGCAATTCACTTGCATATACACAGTTCAATATCTCTTGTATTCCTCTGTGTGAAGCCTGTTATCTCTTCACTAAAAAATAGATGTGTTTAATCCTAGTAGAATGTGATTCTTCTGGAAAGTTTACTGAGAATGGAAAGTAATTAAATAATTGGTGTGTGGCCTAAGAAGGCTAATGCTCTTAGTTATCTTTACTGAAAAAAATTTACTGAGGTCAACTGGAGTCTTTTTGTTGGCTTCACAGACTTTTATGGCTAAAACTTAAACCTTCATTAAAACTTCCAGTCTGAATTTCATATCAAATTTCATCCAATTAGCTTTCCAGTGTGTTCATCATCTTGCTTTTGGCTAAAGCATATCTTTTAAAAAGGCATCCAACCTTGATTTTAGGACCTTAGCAGTTGAAGGACCAACCACATCGATACATATGTTGTTCCAGAGATTAAAATCTATGAGAAAACAACATTTGTAAGCTTGTGTTTTTCAATCATTTGAATTTGTTTGATTTATGCTTCTAGAAATTGGCTGTTGTCCTTCCTACCATTGATAAATTTTAGCCTTTTACCATCCAGTATTTTCCTCAGAAACTTTTTCATGGAAATCAAGTTATTTCTCAGTCTCCCTTTTAACAAACAAAACAGATTCGTCTGCCTTCAAAAAACTTGATTTAGTTCTAGTTAATTGAAAGCCACCTTGAGCTAGTTTCTCTAGTTTAAAATCATTTGTGTGTATCAAACATATCATCTCATTCTTTTTTTTCCACAGTTTTTAACATAGATTTAGAAACAAGAATACAAAAGTGGTTTGCAGATAGCAGTCTGATTTAAGCCACATTCAGATGTAGAATTACTTAAATGTATCCCAAATATAGGTCACTGTTTCCTTATCTATAATTCTAAAATTTGCTTTGCCCTTTTACTATAGCATCACACTAGACAGTTTCTTGTCTGCTATAAGCACCTCTAGGAGGCATTGCTTTCCAGAGTCGCAGCTCCTTGTTCTGTAATAACAGTTATATACTTCAGTTTTGGATGTATAATTTAGACCTATGCAAATATGATTCTAAGTTATGCTACTACTATTCATTTCAGGCCTTTTCTACTGATCTTCAGCTGTCCCTCTCCTTCATTTATTAATGAACTGCTGTACTGGATGCTAGCATGGCACTAATACCTAATGCTAGCTCCTTTTAACTCTGCACAAAGTTAGAAAATAAGGGCTAGTGACTGGCATGGGTGAGTTTCAAGCTAGTGAGCTTGTACATTTTACTGAAAAGAGTAGGAAGCGCTGCAATAGAAGATATATTACATCATTCTCAAATGCAACTGTGCCAGCAACAGCAGCTGGGAAAAGTATGGGGTTCTAATTACAGATTGCATCAATCTCTGTGAACAGAAGCAAATCTCCTTCCTAGGTTTCAGAGTTGCAGCTTGCTTGGAAAGGCATAATGAGTTAGGATTAAATGTACACTTACAATAGGATGACATTATAGGATGTAAGCAGATGTTACATGTAAGAGTTCTAATTACGATTAGAGCTAAATAGATATGGGTATATCTCAAAAAATTATATATATTTCAGTGCACCAAAACCTTAAATGTTTAAATTAAGTCTTTATTAACCTAGCTGTAAGTGTAATGATCCCTGTCTTTATTTTGGGATGCAGAATCAGTGATTGGAAGAATGTTCTCTGCATATCTTAGGTAAGATTACAAACCAGCTAGAAACATCTTAAAAGAAATATTGGGAGAAGGTTTCCACACAAGAATGAGAAAATGAATGTTGAATATGAACAGAAATAGTGAAATCACAATGCTAAAAGTCAAAGTTTGCCAGGTGATATTGAGATGTAAGGATGTTATCATATTGTTTCTCCCATCACAACATTAAGCCCCAAAGACCGAAATTAAAATAACACTGTTCTAGTCCCTTCATTGAGGAAATCCATGTTACTAACACTGCAGTTGTAGTTCTGAGAGGTCAATGAAATTGTATGAAATAAATTTGACCTCAAAGCCCACACATTATAGTTCAAGAGTTTGGTTCAACCACATCTCCATTTTGTTTGCTTTTTATTCCTATTACTTGGACTTCATCACTGCTGCTGGCTTCAAAAAAAATATTTCCTATGTTATGAAGAAATTTATTCAACAACTAAGAACCTACCGAAAATCCCTTTAAAGGGTGTATAGAAATCAGTAATAGGGGTTAGATGGATTTCCTCTGCATCATCTGTACCATGAAACCAGGTATACTGATGCCCTTGTCCTCCCCTCTGTCGTTTAAAAGCCTACAGCAAAACACATAATTCTCCAGGTGTTTGGAAGTCTAAGCAGAGTCATAATAAATGGTGGCAAAGGAATTAGAAGCAGGAGACTAGATACCTAAGCCAGGCTTCTGCTTCAAGTTGTTAGCAAAGATCGTTAAAGCCAATTCATCTGAGCTTCCGCTGATCTCCAGGCATCACACCTTCCATGAGCATCCTCTCATAGTGGGGGACACTGCTACACTTCACCAGCCTTCCTCTGCTGTGAAGGACTCTCTGATACATGTGAAAGATAGGACTGCCTGGCACTAAGATTAGCTTTCAGAATCAGACAGCTATAACCAGACACCAACAAACCCTCCCTCTCTTGTGCCAAGAAAAGATCTAGTGCAAGACTATTGACAGCATCATTTGCTTGTAAAAACATTGTTTGGATTGTCAATTCAGTTGATGCTAGAAGATAAACAAAACACAAGGATTAGAAAGCCAAAGTAATCCCTTTTTTCTTGTTTGATGGAAAAGAACAAAAAGGGATCTGAGAATATTTTAGTTTTATATTCCTAATCATTCCTCATAGAGTAGATATCTATGAGCAGAAAATAATATCTTGCTTAATAAGTTTTCTTGTTTACTAAAAGTAAAGAGAATCACGAACCTAAAAATTTTAAAATGGCAAATAAAGCTTTTAAAATATTTTCAGTGGAACTCCTTAGATAAATTTTATGGTATATTCCACGGTGCTGTATAGAAATGTCTTTTAAAATAGAAGAAGAGCAGATAGATGTGCAGATACAATGCACTGCAAACAACTACTACTTTCTTCATCAATTGCAGTGCTTCAGAACAGAGTTTTAGTTCTGCATTCTGCTTCTAGTAAGAGACCAGTCCATACATTCATCTCCGTGAATTGTCGACCTTGTACACCATTCGTATTAATTAAGATTTTTTAAAGATTGGGGGTGTCAGGGAGCAGCAGCAGCTGTTTTGTGAAGGAGGACGAACAGGAGCCAAGGGTCACTCCAGGACAGACCACATCCTCATCAACAGGCACCACCCTGGACTACCTGAGCAGGCAAGCAGTGCAGGGTGGTCACAACAGTGGATCCTATCAACAGTCCAGTGAAAATGAGATTAACATGAGATGATGAGTCAGGTCCAAGATCAAGCCAATCCAGGAAATTCAGCCAACATCAGCTGGGGGAAAGGCACAGATACATCGAAAACACAGCTCAGCAACAACTGAAGGCTGAGCTGAAATGGGACACTCAGGCCCATGTCTAGAATGTGGGTAAGGGTCCCAGGTAAGGCTGGTCAAGTCAGTGAAGCTTATAGATGCTCTCAGGGCCTTGACACAGAGACCCACTTTTTTTTCTTTTTTTTAAAAAGTTAAGTCCATGGCTTCTGGGATGTACTCGTAATTACTTTTCCTATGTTTTAAGAAACATGTACAGCTGTGCTCTTCAAGTACTTAATATTCTTATTAACATGGGATTATTCATTTCAATAAGAGTAATGCATAATACCTATTCCTAAGTAAATATGAAATTGGGTCATAGTTCAGTGACAGTGGTTTATTTGTGCCTCAAAGTTTCCATTGCAAAATTGGCCAGAAAATATGAAGAAAAATTATCGTAGCGGTATCCTAGGATCTATGTCCAGAAACACGTGGGTTTGTCCAGCCACCCACTGCAGCAGCAATGACTTAACTGCTGAGCCACACAATCTCCAGGAACAACAAAAAGTCCAGTGCTCTCTGAGGTTTCCTCTTTCCCTGCTTGCTATTTGTATGCACACACCTGCTTCCAGCAGCATGGCTCCATCCCTACAGGCATTTCCAAGGCACAGTATGTTATTTTCATTGCTATGGCATGGAGAGCTTGAATTTAACACTGAGATTACTTTTATTTAAACACTGCACAACTCAAGCAGCAAGAGCTTGGCTTTGACTGCAGACCAGAGCCTCAGGCTTTGAAAATAGAAGCCAAACTTTGTTCTCTATAGCTGTAACCCACTTCCTTGCTGAAAAACAGCAACTACTCCATGCAGAGCCTGTGCAGAAGTTGTGCAGCTTCACAAGGATAGATTTTTATTGAGATGAGTCCCTGCACAGAGAAAATCTTACTATTACTGAGGTACTGAATAAACATGTTGACACAGAGCAAGGACAATTAGCTAAATTTAGAGCATAGATTCAAAACCCTTCACCTTACGTTGCTGCTTATGTCTATTTTAGGAACATAGTTGCCACCAGAGAAAGACATTTCCACAAATAAATTANATTATTATAAATAATAGAATATACAAAACAAGTGATGCACAATGCAATTGCTCACCACCTGTTGACCGATGCCCAGCCTGTCCCCGAGCAGCGATCGCTGCCCCCCGGCCAACTCCTCCCAGTTTCTATACTGAGCGTGATGCCATATGGTATGGAATAGCCCTGTGGCCAGTTTGGGTCAGCTGTCCTGGCTGTGCTCCCTCCCAGCTTCTTGTGCACCTGGCAGAGCATGGGAAGCTGAAAAGTCCCTGACTGGTGTAAGCACTACTGAGCAACAACTGAATACATCAGAGTGTTATCAGCATTATTCTCATACTAAGACCAAAACACAGCACTATACTAAGTACTAGGAAGAAAATGAACTCTGAATTAAGCTGAAACCAGGACAAAGGGAAAGCAAAAGCTTCATTATGCAGGATTTTTAATACTAATTGTGGATTACTTGTGTCAGACCAGTGACTTTTAAACCAGTTAATCCAATACCCCTCAAGTCTAGGTCTGCTGTTCTCCTGAAGAACTGATTTTATCATCTTGCCAATGTTATAAATGCACTGCCTGGTAGTTCAGTCATCTCCATTACAAATATTATTCTTCTTAAAACCATTTCAAATTGTAATTGGACCAAAAGCTGACCTGCAAGTACTGGCCCACTTAAATTGTTTTGTTCAAATCTGAAAAGGAAAACAAGTAAAAGACTGTCATGGTAATGGCAATAGACAAAAGCTATTGCCTGCCCTGTCTTCCTTTCTCACTCCAAGGTAATATTACTGCACATAACAAGTGCTGTTCTGATACTTCATCTTTAATTTAGACTTCCCTAGAATTTGTCAGCTTAAGCCAGAGACTTAACACTATTTTTATGCAGCTTTTTTGTACTTAACGACAGACAATCCATTCTGCTGCAGAGCAGTAAACAAGCTCACTGCAAGATGCCAATTGGGAATCACAATGGGAAGTAACTGATCTCCTGTGTGATATTAGCTAAAATGGTGTGTCCTACAGCCAACCTTGAGACTTGGTAAAACATTGTTTTGTGAGAGATTAACTCACACTTAGTACAAACTGCAGCAAACCCCATACATTATCAGATAATATAGCGGGGGGGTTTTAAACAATTTGAGTTTATTGAGAGGCGATTAAAGCTAGCAATCATATACATCTGTCAAGAGAAGTCTGTGTATTTCTAGTTCACGTGTGCATGTGCACATATGTGTATGAAGTTAAAAGCAACATTAAATCTGACCTCTGCTATTGTGTTGCCACTGATACTACCATAGTACTGTGGTACTGTTGATTAATTTAGAGACACATAAGAAAATGTGAAGGATCAAATTTACCTGTTTTCTCAGGTGGCTATGAGTTGCTGTAGTTCATGCCAAAACAAAAGAACTGTAAATCTAAAATAACTGGCAAGACTGAAAGAAAGAATATTTAGGAAAAGACAACTCTTTAATACTTGCCTCCTCTGCAAAAAACCCATGAGAACATAAAAACCTGTCAGATCTAAGTCTTACTGGGGCTCCTGTTTCATTTGGTGGTGAAAAAGTATAAGGGAACTTATTTTAAACTTAACAGCTAACAAAGTAAGGATGATGCATCATCCTTCAGTTATTTTTAGCTTATTCAGGTCATAGAGAAGGTAAAACAAAATGTGACAAAGGGAAAATAATATAAAAGAAAACCATGACTCAGTATGCCTGAAAAATACCTGTCTTCATTTAAATAGATTAGTTGGGGCCACATGATTCACAATTTAATGATTGTTCTTTTGTAAGCAGACAAGGAAAAGACTTATTCTCAGTTGTTTCATCTCAAAGTAGTCCTGAATGTTGCTGCACAAAGCATGGTTACGTTCAGCATGAAAGGATACTGTAAGGAAAAATCAAGGAACTCTAATGGGGGAAAAATAAGAATTATGAACCTTAGCAGTCCAGTTCTCTCCCAGTGTCCTGTTTTGTACAATCAGGAGGCTGTAACTGGAGATGTATCAGCTTACACCAATCAGCATTATCCCATTTTCTCTTGCCACCCACTGGCTGAGAATTTCTATCTTGTACTGTTCAAGTTGCTCTGGCACCTGTCAGTGTTATCTTGATAAGTACCTTGCCTTTCCCAGTTAAAATGCATAGTATGTCATGCATATGAAAAGTATTCCTATTTCTTGTAAATGATCAGAGCACACATTATGTCCTGGGGTTATCAAAAAGCCCCTATGAATATGTCCAGCTGTTCCCCAGCTCAGGTGATACTTAAAGTTGCACAGTATGGGCTTCAGGTATTGCTGCTATTAAATGCTTTTCTTTGACTGGGAAACTTTTATCAGAGAAAGCTATTATCTGCCTTACCTCCTGGACAACACGATAAAGCTGAAGATTCTTTGCTGCTATTTCTACAAAGTACTTGCTACATTTTAGTTAGTTGTTCTTCCCTTTGTGTGTATGGAGAGAGAGATATATATGTATANTTAAGTCCATGGCTTCTGGGATGTACTCGTAATTACTTTTCCTATGTTTTAAGAAACATGTACAGCTGTGCTCTTCAAGTACTTAATATTCTTATTAACATGGGATTATTCATTTCAATAAGAGTAATGCATAATACCTATTCCTAAGTAAATATGAAATTGGGTCATAGTTCAGTGACAGTGGTTTATTTGTGCCTCAAAGTTTCCATTGCAAAATTGGCCAGAAAATATGAAGAAAAATTATCGTAGCGGTATCCTAGGATCTATGTCCAGAAACACGTGGGTTTGTCCAGCCACCCACTGCAGCAGCAATGACTTAACTGCTGAGCCACACAATCTCCAGGAACAACAAAAAGTCCAGTGCTCTCTGAGGTTTCCTCTTTCCCTGCTTGCTATTTGTATGCACACACCTGCTTCCAGCAGCATGGCTCCATCCCTACAGGCATTTCCAAGGCACAGTATGTTATTTTCATTGCTATGGCATGGAGAGCTTGAATTTAACACTGAGATTACTTTTATTTAAACACTGCACAACTCAAGCAGCAAGAGCTTGGCTTTGACTGCAGACCAGAGCCTCAGGCTTTGAAAATAGAAGCCAAACTTTGTTCTCTATAGCTGTAACCCACTTCCTTGCTGAAAAACAGCAACTACTCCATGCAGAGCCTGTGCAGAAGTTGTGCAGCTTCACAAGGATAGATTTTTATTGAGATGAGTCCCTGCACAGAGAAAATCTTACTATTACTGAGGTACTGAATAAACATGTTGACACAGAGCAAGGACAATTAGCTAAATTTAGAGCATAGATTCAAAACCCTTCACCTTACGTTGCTGCTTATGTCTATTTTAGGAACATAGTTGCCACCAGAGAAAGACATTTCCACAAATAAATTAAAACACTAGTGGCCTGGAGGTGCTATTTTTTTTTCTACTGTCCATTCACAAAGTCTAAGCAACTCTTCTGATTTAAGTGGTCCATGCTAGGTGATTTCATCTGAGCCTAGAATAGTAACTGGTATAAATATCACTTCTGCAATTCTTTCTTCTTTTCAACCTAGTTAGCCTAGTCCTGCTGTGAATCCAAGAGTTTGGAGGGATCTGAATTGTCTTGGATTTATTCTTCATTTTATGTTCTTTCTGCAAGGGAGTACCAAAATGCATACTATTGCCCTGAAGTAAAATTTTATTTTTTAATTTCTTTCCTAGGTGTGTAGTTTATCCAACAAACATTACTATTCTTTATTCTCTCTCTTAATTGCTTAGCCCTTTTTGAGACTTTTCCTATTTTTTTTTTCATAGCCATGTCCACATTCTTATATTTCCACCTTGTCTCAGCAACTAGAGTAAGTCCCTTTTTTCATGTTTGTTTTGGCACTTTTGCTTTTAAATTTTATGTGTAAATGTGGTTTAACCCCAGTTGGCANAGTGAAAGTTCCACATTTCATTCTGCAAATGGAGAATTAACAATACCAATTATCTCAATTTCTTGCTTAATTGCACTTACAGCCACAGATCCCTTTTTAAATAGCATATAAACAAAATGTGCTATTTGAGCACTGATAATATATATCCCCAAAACTCACCGTTACTTGAGGGGGAAAAAATGACAGCAGAAATAATATTTCCATACAATAAATTCATGCGCAATATTGTACCACAGTACAAACCAGGAACTTGACCCTTCTACTCCACTTACTTTAGAGGTTACCTGCATCACAGGTTTCAGGGTAATGCTGAAGCCATGGAGAAGTAGCACCTGCTCCTAGAAGTGGCTTCACTAAGAAGGGCTTCATGCTGAAGCTTCATGGTAACTGTGCAGCTCAGAATTCAGATGTATTTCCAGGAGAGCTTAAAATGCAGTAAATGCTGGCAGATTGTGATAGGGTCATATATTCTGTTTAGTGTCAGACATGATTCCCTGTGTTATAATGTGGGTAAGTGTATAAAAATAATAATATTTCTAACATAATGCAGTTTTGTCAGACTGTACATGTAGACTAATGGGAGGTAAGTGGGACAGTTTACCCCAAGGCCCATCACTCGGAAAGATTAGAGTCCAAACTTTTAACAGTAGAATATATCATCACATCAAGAAGAGACATACAGAGAGCATATATTTGTGTGTATAGGGGAGGGAGTCAAAACTTTTGGCCTGGATCTCTTTAATCCTTTATATGTCATTACCTTCACAGGAAAGCCTCAGCCAGGCACAAACATCCCATCAAACTAGTCTCTTGGAAGAAGGCTATGTGGCTAAGTCTTATTTAAAAAAAAAAAAAAAAAAAAAGAATAAAAACAAAAAAAAAACCAAAACCAAAAAATCCATGCACACACAAAAGAAAGAAAAACAGAAAAACCCCTCACCTTTTTTTCCCATGCGTTGCACATTTGTAAGGGCAGAGAAAGGAAATATGGCTTAATTTCCATCACCTTGCTTCATCAGGAGGTAAGAGTGAAGTCATTAACCTCTCCTGCATTTCCTATGCTGAAAAATGTATGCTTCAGAAGAATCAGCCTAAAGGGGTTTATAGTCTATGTCTCTAATTTCCTAGAATGTTAACAGTGAAGCCTAAAGCGATTTGGCTCATATCATAAACATGTTTAAAGCTAAACCAGGGCCCTAAGCGCAGCCCAGAGAGGACTCTTTGAAACAGGAATTTCTTGGCCAAAAATGCAAAGACTTACATTGTTCAAGTCAAGCACTGTAGCAAAATGAGGTCAAATAATGATAAGTACTGTGTTATTGACCTTCCTGTGGTTTCTCTGTGTAAGCATTGGGTAGTGTAGCATAGCTGATAATTAAAGTTTGTACATATTGTACAGCTTTCCAATACCAATATGATTTTTTTTTTCTCTCAGATAAAGCTAGAATCAGCATGTTAAAGGTCATGTACACCTTACGTTTGAACATATCTGTAAATGTTTGCCCTTGTGCAGGTTACAAGCCTTGTAATAGTGTGCTAGATGGGGTTTGTTCTTTGTGTTTTTTCTCTTCATTGACTGCAAATTATATATAGCGTAGAAAAGCTGGGTAAATTCAGTCAAATCTGGTCCTACTTTAGTTTATTGCTACTATCTGATTAAAAGAATTATCTAATCCATGTGTTCCTTTAGCATTGGTCTTTTCCAGTAAATATGCTAGAACTTGTAATTTTTCTGAACTCTTGGATGTGTGTATGAAATACTTTGTACTTTTTTCTCCTCATTAGCACATTAGCTGATTTCTCTTGAACTACTAAATAAAATGACACTAAAAAGCAGAGCAGCAAAACCCCGTTTATTATCCTCAACAGCAAGAGGTGTTACTTCTTGCATGCATAAAAGTTCTTATCAGGGAACAAACCAGCAATCAAGTGCCAAGAGCTGAAGCACATGAAATAAAAGCCTCTTACATTTCAGGTGGAATGGATAGAAGAAAAAGACAACAAATAAAACAGTGGAAAAATCCCAGAAAGGAGAGAAGTCAAGGCAATAGGCACATTTGATATGATCAGCAGCAGTCATAGTACACCCATTATCTAACCAAGTATGTTTCACTGGAATCCCAAATCATTAGATGAGCAAATATTTTGCCTTTAGAAAAACTCTGAATGATCTGATAATGGGCATATGGCACGTATAATTGTCTCATGCTTTAATCCTGGCTTGTTTCACTGCATAGCTCAGGACGAATCACTTTTCACCCCTTACCATCTTCTAAGGGTGAATAATTATAGCTATCCTGCTTCACAAAGGTGGTATTAGGAACAATTTAATTGATGCCTGTGTAGTGCTTTAAGAAACTTGGGTGGGTAGATCAATGCTAAATTAGAGCAGGCAATTATATTCAGCCTGAGGGAGAGAAATCAATATCCATATGGCAAGGCAGGAGGAATACTTTCATGGGCCTGTTTTAAATCTCCCTTACTGCACTCACACACCTCCGTATTTTGTGTACTTCCTTGGAATTAGTTCTGGACAGCACTGAAAAGATGAAAGCATGATCAGACCTAATGAGTCCCCATACCTGTGAGGAACAACAGCCAAAATGCTCTGCGTGGGACTGGAAGAGAAAGCAAAGAGCAAAAGTAGTTACAGCTGAAACCCTTCCATACTCTGGAGAGTATTTTGATTTCTCTACTTTTACGCAGGCTTGGTTTTTTATCAAGTTTTACCTTTTAGGGAAATAATTTTATTACATTTCAAGGGAAAACTGAAAACGCTGACACTGAGTTTTAGCATTTTATGGCAGAGTATTTTTCTTTTCCTTGCTTTGGAATAATGACTGAAACTTTTATTTAATTACTGTCTTCATAAAATTATTTCTTAAATGGAGTGTGGTATGACCTGAACCTTCAAAATCAGTTCACTGATTTTATCTTAGTGGTAAACAAAGAAAAGTTTCTGAAGATGATTCTTAGGCCTAAATACATAAATTCAGCTAATAAATATTTTCAAAATATTAGATCTATCTCGAAGAAATACTGAAACATGAAAACATTGAAATATGTTTCTAAAGTATTTTTCTCATGTGCAATATGGGGAAAAATCCTGACAAATTTTATGGGAAAGCACACTTTTTGCAAAAGGAAAATACTATATAAAACAGGTTATCATTAAATTTGTTTTCATTCACAGGACCCAGCTCTTCATTTTGCTGTGATCTCTGTACCAATCAAAGGTTCGGAGAGCTGTTTTATCCAGCACGTGAGGACTGTTCTGATGATGGGGTAAGTTATAGCAAATGCAGTGATCCTTAGTTACTAGAACAATTCCTTTGGGCAAAGGGGAGATGGTGGCTGCTGGGATTACATTTGACTACTGAAGCTTCAGACCGCCTTCACTTCTCAGATCCAGTGCCAGAATTAAACAGCAACTCAGAATTGGGCCTGGAGAGCACAGCGTATTAATACCAACAGATGTCTTCCTGGAGAAAGCATATACACAGGTGTACATGTGTGTTGTACTTCATGCTCTTGGGAACCACTAGAGAACCTTTCAAGCCAAGATTGGATTAGATTTGAACACTGCCCTTTTTTTCTGGTGTTTATTGCTAATGAAATGCATGTTTTGCAAACCTGGTTCAAAAGCACTTTGAATTTCCACAAGTTAAAAAGGCCGGATCCTTTCACAAAAATGTACTTCTACCAGAAGTCTTTCTCTTTACTGTTACTGATGATACTGTTGCTGGTTTTTGGGACTTGCAATTAAAAGTTAAGTGAAAGTTTTTGTTTATTTTGCAGTAAAATTCTTAAATATTTATGAAGGACCTTAAGTCTAGCTCGCCTTGAGGAAATATAGAAGAATTAATAATTTATGTCATTGTTTTGCAGAAAATTAAAGGTTGGGAACAAGTGTTTAAAAATTAAATCATCCACAATCTAAGATAGCAGATGTTATTTTGTTAAAATCTTGCAAACAACAAAGTACAATGAGGTGTTATCTTCTCCTTGGTCCAACTGAAATCTTAACGATTCATTACAATTGAGCAGATTCTAAAGCCTGAGGCTAGCTAATGTCAGAATAATGAAGAGGAACTTCAATTATGTAGCCTAGCTTTTTTATATTTGTTTTTGTTTTATTTTATTGCCTGCAGTGAGAAAGACTCTGTATCTCTATATAACATAGTTATTTGTAAGATGATGCACTCCCACAAAAATCACTGCATATTTTATTAGTAATCCTACAATGGAATCCCCTGAAACTAAAATGTATGATGATGATGATGA